>CABFVX010002918.1:62004-99794 GCA_902151425.1 Timema shepardi | reverse complement strand
CAACAGCGAGGCTGGTGTTAACAATATCCTACAAGATTTGGAGTCAACGGTGAGTACAGATTGATGGATTGACTTTAATGAAAGAAGCACCACGTTTATTCTTGTACGCCTACAATGGACATTTTATATTGTTTATTTTAAATTTATACACGGTACACTGCTACCCATCCTGACTGTCTGGATTTAAAAACTCTGATGGGTTGGGATGAGGAAGGTAAAATTTAGAATAAGTGTATCGATACTTGCTTCAGAGTGACCTGGAGGTCTAGGGGTAAGGTGTCAGACTTCTGTTCTGGGGGTCCGGGGTTCAATCTTCAGTCCCAGCACATATTTATCAGATTTCCAGACCCTTCCTTCACCTCTGACAAGACGTGTATTAATCATAACTTGTGAATGTGAGGAATGCCAGTCCTCCACCGTGGTTCGGATCCCACGTTAGGCCGTAAGTCTTCTATTTCATTTCACAATCACCCTACCATTACACATTAGCTAATGTGTAATGATAGGGTGATTGTGAGATGAAATGGAGGACCTACAGTTTAACGTGGAATCCGAACCACGAGGGAGGCCTGGCATTCCTCACATTCACAAGATTTCTTGTCAGAGGGGAAAGAAGGGTTTTGGTAATCAGATAAATCTGTACTGGGACCGGGGATTGAACCCCGGCTGCCAGCACAGAGGTCTGACACCTTACCCCTAGACCACCAGGTCACTGCTAATAATAATAATAATAATAATAATAATAGATACTTAGGTTGTGAGAGATTGAGAAACCATTTAGCAAAATAAACCCCATAACACACGATGTTTCTAATTAATTAGGGAATTTATTTGTTAGCCTGAAGCTATATACATATTAATTATTTTAATTAAAGTAATATTCAATTCACTTTTTTGATGCGTGTTTATTCTTAAGGACCACTGAAACCAATCATAAATACCAATTTTAATTGTTTACTTGTGGGTTCAAACCCAGTCGGGGTCAACAGATTTTTACTGAGCGATACATATCCATAGCACAACTTATTTGGAGGGTAAATAAAGTCGTCAATTGTGACCTGTAACAGAAACCGGGAAGGTGTGTGAAGATATATTTCCCGGCAGAATTGATAGCCCCATTCGCTTTAGCTCACAGAAATGCTCGTGAGCTGGTATCAGTCGGTTCACAAAGTATACGTTAGATTACTCAAACAGATAAAAATAAATTGTAATTTGTTTATTTAAGTAATATCTTCCTAACTTAAAATAAACACTTTAGTGGGGTTAGATTAATATAATTTTGGCTAAAAAGGTATTTGATTATTGATTTAAATGTATATTTTAGCATATCGAGCTTTGGTAAAACCATAAGTGGACACATGGTTGAAAGAGTTACACTCACATTATACTGGATTCCCAGTGATGGGGAGATCCAGTTCGATTCCCAGTCACTGAGAGTGTTTTTCCACTCTCACTTCATTCAAATGAATGTACATTTTATTTAGATTACACATTCGTCATTCCTACTTTATTAGTTTAAATATGAAGATAGACTAATGGTAGTAAAACACGGATCACAAAATATTAAGGTAAGGGTTGAACAACATTTTGGAGTGTCATAATTATAAAAATATATTATCATGCACCCCTGTGTCACGAGGTTTCCCAAACTGTAATTTCCTTTAAATTAGAGATGGGTTGAATCCACTATCTCAAAAATCAGAATCTCGAATCCAAATCTTCTTTTTACCTTAAGATCCCCAATCTAAAATTCTAACCCAAATATTTTAAGAAATGATATACACAAGAGGAACTAGGAATACAACTGAATAGTATAATATAGCATAAACCACACTGATTATACCTGACCAGGATTCGAACTCTCATCTCACCGTTAACACGCCGGTCTAACACGTGAGTGACGCCTTAGAACATTTGGCCACTGACGTGTGTCTTTAATAATTAAACGTGCTAAAGCTGTAAATATAATAATTGTTATACATTTTTCCCTCCATTAATTCATAATGAGTTTTCAAATAACTTGTCTCCTATGAAAATCAAACTAAATTCGTCGCAATGTGTAGATTACTATTTTTTGTCAATTCTTTTTGTCTCTTTTATTTATTGAGTTGTGAGTTTATCTTAAGTTCTGCTTCGCTAAATTTTCCCGTGTTATTACGAGTATTCTGTTATCCTATGTAGTCTGCCCTATGAATCTCAAATTATTGAGAGAATCTGTTTACTATTACGTTTGATAGTCAAAATAATGACTAATATACACAGGAGTAACATAATAAAATAGGCCTATTCATAATTATATTGGGATTATCTTCATTACTGTCATCATTTTGTAAACAAGAGTTATAGATAATTCTAATAAAATTGAACTTTAAATCAAAATGGTCGTTTAATATTATAATTATGTAAGTATTACAATGGTAATAATTAGAACAATAAACCACATTCCAATTTTTCCAGCAAGAGCCTTCTCCGACAGAAAAATAAGAAATGAGATTTACTTTCTCTTATTAAAGCACGTCAAGTGATGTATTTTTAAACTATTTGTGTAAACATAGAAATATAGCAACCGGATCGGGATTTGAACCCTGGTCTTCAAACATTACGTGCCTATCACTCTACCGATTATGCTATCCCATATCTCTTATGGGATTCATTTTTTTATTATAAGTCTATATTAAAAGACCCAAAGATGCATTAATTATGAAACATTTAGCTAAGGCTACACCTTACTCAATATTAAATTTTCCATCAAAGCAAATCTAATTTTGTAATAATTTTTCGAGAGCATTAAGATTATAATTCATGACATCTTGTCCACCAATGTAGAAAGTTCGGTTTGTGTTTCCGACACAAAGATTTTCTGAAATTTTTCTACCGCCATACTTTATTGTGCTCTATTCACGGATGAATGCAATCAAAAACTACCAGATCTATTTTACGAACCATTTGACCTGCAAGACCATAAAATGTTGATTTGTTGTCATGTTTGGTAGTCAAACTTTCACAACGAACAATTTGTTTTTAATTATATTTTTCTTTTAATTATCTTTACATCTGCTAGGTGTAAGTTACCACCACTCCTTTGGTGAACGGACTATACTTGTCCGCCAACACTGTATATATTTTAATTGGTTACACTACTGGGTTAAAGGATCTGTATTGTAATTGATGTAAAGGAAGAGTGATAAATCATCTAGGAAGTATTTATATTTTACACATACGACCACCTCTGCGTCTCTGACAAACCCTTGTACGATTCTGCCTCCTAGTCTGCATATCCACCGGTGCGGGTCACGTGGGCTATTACATATTCAGCATATGTATTTTTTTAAATACCAGCTACTTCATTTATTGATGAGAAAGTTGTTTGAAATATGTTGTATGATTATTAATCTGGGTATGGGTATAGGGAGGATAGTTGATACCCCCTTTCTACCCATACCCATAGCTAGGATATAGCTCTACAGTCAAATTTTCATAGAAAGGGCCCTTAGAAAATACAAACATATTGTTTTATTGCCAATATTGAATATATTTGATTAAATAATTAATGTTATCGTATATGTATAGATAATATTTATAAAAAATGACAGGTGCGGACCACGTGTCTTGGCGTAATAATAAGTGAATTTAGATATGGTAGCTTCTCCAGCAGTCAGACGACGACTGTAGTATATTGTCGACATCCCAAGGGGGTCAATCATGCCAGTTTAAAAATCTGGTGTTGAGTTAGAGGCTGATTATTATCACAAGTAGCAAAACCTAAGACAATCCTTAAACATAATTTTAGTTCGTATATTAAATGTAAATTAATTATGCAGAAAACTGACTAGTTAAATTATTATAATATTAAATTTAATAATCACAAGCCTATCAATATAAAATATCTCTTTGAGCATTTTTGTGTAGTAGTGTTAGAAGTGTTTTAGATGGGAACACGTGCAAGGTGTTACTGTGGGTGTTACTGTTGGTGTTACTGTTGGTGTTGTTGCTGGTGTTAACGTTCCACGCAGTTTGAAACTGACACTGAACATTCCAAGGAGACAAGCAAGGGATTTGTGGGCTATTAATTAGGTTGAGGTCCTAGGTACGGTATTAACAATCACCCCATCTTAATCCTTGGTCCCATTACTATTATATTACATAGATTCTATTATATTCCTAATTATTACATATAATTGGAAAAAACTTTAAATATTATATTTTAACAATATTATCCATCTCCAATTAACCAAACTTTTTATTTGTTGATGTATAGAAATGTTAGTAGTTTGAGATAGTTTATAATAGTCCACATATAACTATTGTGCAATGAAATGTTTCGGACGCCATGTTGGGGGTATTTAGTTATATTGTACCTTTTATTGTACTACGTTGTATTTAACAAACTAATCAATATGCATCAGAGTTTGGATTGTGTAAATTAATTTGACTATTAAGTTTTCAAACAAATAGTCATCCCCGCATGTTTTTGGGGTCGATTGTGAATAATAAGGAATGTTTGAAGTAAGAGTTGAAACTATATTTACTTAAAGCGTACTATTCACGCTTATCGGAGACCTGGCAGTCGAGGAATGTGTCAGACTTCTGTGTTGGGGGTCCGGGGTTCAATCCTCGGTCCCGGCATAGATTTATCTGATTGCCAGACCCTTCCTTTACCTCAGACAAGACTTGTATTAATCACAACTTGGGAATGTGTGGAGTGTCAAACCTACACCATGGTTCGGATTCCATGTTAAACTGTAGATCCTAAATTTAATCTCACAATCACCCTACCATCACACATTAGCGAAAGTGCGTATAACCCGATATAATACTATTCAAGCGTTGTGAGAAATATGGACAAGCATTCCACCAGAAAAAACTATACAATCTCACCAATTGAATGAACTACTCCTATTATACCTGGTTGGGATTGAACCCCTGTCTCTTAATCAATCATTCATGATAGCATATTCCTGAAGCAGCCTTCCTTATAGAATACCTGTTAGTCGTCGACATTGTAATCAGTACGGTATTTGACGTACACAATACAATTTACAGCATGTAAACCAAGTTAAGGTTCTCTCGTTTATTTAAGTGACATTATTTAATTTGTCTTGACAGTACTAACTAGTTTTACCAACTGTATACATAACTAAGTAAGCGAAACAAAACATCATGCCCCACACTCATGCCAGAACTCAAATACGATACACAATTAGGCCCCTCAGTAGCTCTGTGTAACATGCCAGGATTGTGTGTGTATGTGTATATATGTATACATTTAAATTGATTGTATTCATTTCTCAAACGACATGTTCGTGTTATATTTAACGTTGGACCATTTTGTTTAATTTTTTTCTTTTTACTAACCTTACATAATAGAGTTTTGTTAACAGCTTTCTAAAGGCGCATTTAAAAATAACGACACACATATGTTTTTTACCAAAAATAATACGGGGTGTTGCATGGACAAAATTAAATGTTCGAAGTAGATATAAAAATTAGGCTTGCACCCTTTAGGCTAGTACCAACATATTAAACAATCCACAAATTTGATCATTTAATGTATGCATAGTTGAAGGGACTTCTATGAAGTAATTTCGCTCCTTACCAGTGAATGTGATTGATATGTTTGTCTGGCCCGCTTGGAGGCAATATAAGGCATTTAAGATCTATATTTATAAATAGTATTATGTCGTTCATACGTATTTTGAAGGATTTGCCATTCACACTAGGATTTGTTCTTAGAAGAAAATTTTGGTAATTTTTAAAATCAACTCCCCCAGCAACCGACAGTAAGTATCATTTGAATAAAAAGATGCAGTACATCTATTAAAAGTTAATTTAAATTTAAAAACTAAATTTTTAACATATTTAGTTAGAGCTATAATATATATTTCTAGTCGTCCATTTCTATCTGAATTATATAAGTATATACTAACATAATTGACAGTTAGAAACAAACTATTTAAAACATATCGATAAATTATGTTTGGAATATTACTAAAGAGATCAACTGCTTATGAAAAAAATTATATCATAATTTCACTTCATATATTCATAATTTTTCGTTGGTAAAATGGAAATAATTTTTTTGAATTTAGCTTAAGCCATCTTTTAGTGATTTTTTAAAATGTATATTTCAATAATTATTGTGTCTATGATCACGCAGTCTAGAACGTCAATCTCGTCTAGTATTGTAGGCTGGTATTAGTGATATTTTCCCCCTAGTGGTTTTATTTTTTCCTCCGCGCATCTCTCCTAAATCCTAGGTTGCTCACAATTACTGATTTGTAAAAATGTTCGTATTAGCCGGACGGATAGTAAGATACTGTGTTAAAAAAATTGCAAAAACCACTGGGTATGGGAAATATAAACAACATCTGCATCTTCTAAATTTGTCTTGGCCTCCCAGCCGCGCTTGTCTAGATTCTACAACTATCATCTGATAGTGTCGGTTGATTTTTACAGGCGGCGTATACGTTTACTATGGATTAGGACATACAGTTTTTCATAGGAATTACATTATTTAGAAACGTTACTTTGTCTACCCTAACTTATTGATACGTGAAGTCACGTGCTCTACGGCTGTAACGTTTGACTGCTATGATGAAAACCTATAAAGTAAAACTATTATTATTATTATTATTAGCACCGCGTCTTACTACCCGTTCGGGTTGGTCGGGTCGCAATGGTAGGGTGATTGTGAGATGAATTTGGAGGACCTACAGTTTAACGTGGGATCCGAACCACGGTGGAGGCCTGGCATTCCTCACATACACAAGATGTCTTGTCAGAGGTGAAAGAAGGGTTTTGGTAATCAGATAAATCTGTGCCGCGACCGAGGATTGAACCCCGGCCGTCAGCACAGAAGTCGGACACCTTACCTCTAGACCACCAGATCACCCAAAATAAAACTAAATAAATAGTAGAATGTTATAAATGTTGACAGCATACAGTTTTGTATGTATTTTATAAAAAATAATTCTAGCAATATATTACCGTGGATTAACTATCTACACTATAAAACACATACATCAAACCAGTAACATGGTTTCAAAAGATAGATTGAACACTATACTGGATACTCCTGGTCCAAAGTGACTCCTCCAGCCAGTGCTATATTGCCCATTAACATTGCCATCATATTCTGAGTTTATACCAACAACTGAACTATCGTTTAAGCAGTGTATTCTAGTGCTGTGAGGCAAAACAAAATAAACTCTTCTAAAAGTTATATAAACCGTAATCTTGAGATACGTTAATAATATGAATAAGATAATGAGTTTCAAGAATACGAAATATATAAAGGAATAATGGTTACATACAAAAATAGCAATGTAATATAGTTGTAATAACAAGTAAGAACAATAGTAGAAATATTACATTTTCTTTTGTTGAAATGATGTTAAAGTGTACGAGCCCTCGTTGTGTACTTGAAGTTTGACTTCTGGATACATTTTTAATATTGTTTAAATATGCTTTGGTTTATAGAGACACGTTTATTCTCTAGTTTTTTAGTTAATCTTGAATGCCAGGCCTCCACAGTGGTTCGGATTCCACGTTAAACTGTAGGTCCTCCATTTCATCTCACAATAACCCTACCATTACACATTGGCGTAAGTGCATGTAGCCCCAACGGGTAGTAAGACGTGGTGCTGATAATAATAATTGCCAGGCCTCCACCGTGGTTCGGATCCCACATTAAACTATATGTCCTCCATTTCATCTCACAATCACCCTTACCATTACACATTAGCGTAAGTGCGTATAACCCGAACGGGTAGTAAGACGCGGTGCTAATAATAATAATAATAATAATTTAGTTAATCTTGGACTAAAGGGGAAAGACTGTCAAATAATTCAAACTTAAACATAATTTTATTCACCGTTCCCTACTCCCCCCCCTTTCCAGAAACCAGCGAGTTGTTTCTCTATTGACTTGTATCAAGCAGTGCAGACACAACAATCTCCATGGCGGGAATTCGTGACAGTATCTTCAGCATTTATATTCCTCTCGTACTCACAGCGAGTCGCAATAAAGTCACTCCAAAGGAGGCTTTTTCTCACGACAATTGTGTTATATCTATTTTTAAGAAGCGCGAAGGAATATTTTGGTTTACATTCACGTATTAACCCTCTTCCCTTTCACTTCACCCTCGACAATAACAATAAGCCGGGCCCAAACTTAGGACCACCCCAATCTTGACAAATCAAATTCTAGCACGTTATTTGGACTCGCATTTAGGTGAAGAGAAATCCCAACGTAGGTTTTCTTTATTAGAATGGATAGTTAAAATGTATGTTTTTATTAGTATGAATAGTTAAAATGTATGTTTTTATTAGTGTGAATAGTTAAAATGTATGTTTTTATTAGTGTGAATAGTTAAAATGTATGTTTTTATTAGTGTGAATAGTTAAATTGTATGTTTTTATTAGTGTGAATAGTTAAAATGTGTGTTTTATTAGTGTGAATAGTTAAAATGTATGTTTTTATTAGTGTTAATAGTTAAAATGTATGTTTATATTAGTGTGAATAGTTAAAATGTGTGTTTTTATTAGTGTGAATAGTTGAAATGTATGTTTTTCTTTCACAATCTTACTTTTTAACATTTACTTGACCCGCTTCGGTGGTCATGTGGTCTAAGGCTCTACTCTCGCAGTAGTGTAGATCGATGACTGGGGGATCGAGGTGCGAATCTAGGTCGGGTGTACAGAGAGGGTTTTAAAATGGCTTTCCACTCTATCTCCACACAAATGTGGGTACACTTCCTTAAAATATAACTGTGTTAATGACAAAAACCATTGAATAATTATTTAACTTTGTAATTAATTTTCCTCATTCATTGCAGCTTCACTAATGAAACAAATCATTGAAATCTGAAAGTTTTGAGAAGTGTATATTGTCGTTAATGTTTAAATAGTTAGAACCCGACTTCTGATTTGTTTCCTCTCCCTGTGGGAGTCATTAAGATGACAACACAGAGTTGTTTCATCTCCCTGTGGTAGTCATTAAGATGGTAATACAGAGTTGTTTCCTCTCCCTGTGGGAGTCATTAAGATGACAAAAGATAGTTGTTTCCTCTTCCTGTGGGAGTCATTAAGATGACAACACAGAGTTGTTTCCTCTCCCTGTGGGAGTCATTAAGATGACAACACAGAGTTGAAACCTCTGCCTGTGAGAGTCATTAAGATGACAACACAGAGTTGTTTCCTCTCCCTGTGGGAGTCATTAAGATGACAACACACAGTTGTTTCCTCTCCCTGTGGGAGTCATTAAGATGACAACACAGAGTTGTTTCCTCTCCCTGTGGGAGTCATTAAGATGACAACACACAGTTGTTTCCTCTCCCTGTGGGAGTCATTAAGATGACAACACAGTGTTGTTTCCTCTCCCTGTGAGAGTCATTAAGATGACAACACAGAGTCGTTTCCTCTCCCTGTGGGAGTCATTAAGATGACAACACAGAGTTGTTTCCTCTGCCTGTGAGAGTCATTAAGATGACAACACAGAGTTGTTTCCTCTCCCTGTGGGAGTCATTAAGATGACAAAACAGAGTCGTTTCCTCTCCCTGTGGGAGTCATTAAGATGACAACACAGATTTGTTTCCTCTCCTTGTGGGAGTCATTAAGATGACAACACAGTGTTGTTTCCTGTCCCTGTGGGAGTCATTAAGATGACAAAACAGAGTTGCTTCCTCTGCCTGTGAGAGTCATTAAGATGACAACACACAGATGTTTCCTCTCCCTGTGGGAGTCATTAAGATGACAACACAGTGTTGTTTCCTCTCCCTGTGGGAGGCATTAAGATGACAACACAGAGTTGTTTCCTCCGCCTGTGAGAGTCATTAAGATGACAACACAGAGTTGTTTCCTCTCCTTGTGGGAGTCATTAAGATGACAACACAGTGCTGTTTCCTCTCCCTGTGAGAGTCATTAAGATGACAACACAGAGTTGTTTCATCTCCCTGTGGGAGTCATTAAGATTGACAACACAGAGTTGTTTCCTCTCCCTGTGGGAGTCATTAAGATGACAACACAGAGTTGTTTCCTCTCCCTGTGAGAGTCATTAAGATGACAACACAGAGTTGTTTCCTCTCCTTGATCTGAGGGAAACGGTCACCATATCCTCAAATATTGTAACCACTTTTGTTTAAAATCTAGCCTCTGACATTTGAAGAAGTGGTAAGACTTGGTTTCCAAATGTACTACATTTTTTAAAGTTTATTATAAGGTTTAAAATCTAATTTAATCTTGTGTAATCTGCTAAGTGAGTAATTTTTAATTTGTGAAATTGACGGTGAAAACGATAAAACTAATAGACCTATTATTTTTAGTCATGAAGTCAGAATAAAGGTAAGCGGATAGGATAAATTTGGTGATGATGGTAGCTCTTGATACGAGTCTGTCCTGGTTATTATGGCAAGGTGCCGTTGTATCGCTTGGGGAGAATAGGGATGGATAAACCAAAGAAAACAGGTTGGGTGACAAGACAGCACTCACTTGTAATCAGCAATATGTACACTCATAAGCAGTTAGCTTTTGACTACAAGGTGATAGCTGGAATTGCTGACGAAGGAGAGACTTTCTCTGACCATTAACCTAAACCAACCCAAGGAGTCTGTAGCCGAGTAGGCTATAACGTAGCGACTTTTACTGACGTTTTAGATGCCAAAAGTAGAAGTTTGACTATGATTCACGCCACATGGTGGGTTAAGGAGATGACCAAGACCCCTCCTAAACATGTTTACAACCCGGTGATTATGATATATGTAATTAATAGTATGTTAAAGTCATCAGAAACAGATGGAACGACTGGAGACTATGTCAATGTAAAGGCTGAACACACAAACTGAGAAAATATGACGTTTACAGGAAAAAATAAATCAAAAATTTAATAAGTTGTTAAGATCACAAAGTCAACTTTAAGATGATTTAGAGATGATTAGGACTGAGATAAAATATATCCACAATGCCAAGATTACAGGATACTATAAATGAACCCTTTAAGAAGTACATAACCAACAAAGACTTAAATTAGATGGACTAATAGAAAAAAAACAAGACTCCACGATACGTAAATAAGAACATTTGATAAAACACTAACAACCTTAACTACACGGGTGGAGGCAAATTACCAGGAGTTGGGAAAGTCTTAGTAATTGTTGACAGACCAGGAAGATTATCTGGAAAATGGACATCGAAGTGTTGATACAGGTCAAGACGAACAGGCGCTATCAGCAACTACAGTAAAACCCATGACGTCACAAGCACGTGACATATTAACAACGCTTGTAATTACAAGAGAGCAACTCAATATAAACCTCCCAATGAGTGGACTGACACCTGAGACGTGTATTTAGGTGGAATATATTAATATTGTTGGAATGAATACGTCACAACCAGGGGGCATTTTTAAATTCATCTAGGTCGACAAACCAAATTTTTATTTCTACAGGAATTATTCAATGGAAAATATAATTCACGTCAGAAATCAATTACCGAATATGTGCGAAGATTAAATAACCAGATTGGCTTCCTTGACGAGCCCGTAAGGAAACAGGGTTTGCTAAAACTTTTAATAAAGCACTTTGACTGAGGGTACCAAGTATGATTTTTGGATAGGGGGTGAAAGATATAACGTCATTAAAAGAAGCACAGAAATATTAAATAAAAAAATTGTTAGAAATACTTTACAAATACGCCCAGGTGCCACAAATTGGCCAGCCAGGATTAGTTATTGGGTAAATAAACTGTAAAAGGAAAAGTAGGCTAGACCTCAATTGATTATTATTATTGTGGAGAGAAAATGCATTCATGTAGATTTAAATGATTTCTGGTCACTTAATTTAGAAACTCTTTGTATAGAGCAATCATGTCTCAAAGAAGATTTGAGTTTTTGTCAAGTTAACTAATATTTGATGATAAACTTATTCGAATACATAGAAAATAATCTGACAATTTTGCGCCAATCCGCAACATATGGAATAAGTTTATAAACAATTACCAATCAAATTTTACTCTATTTCAATATTACACATTGAATAATAATTTTTTGGCTTCATAGGCAATTGCTTCTTTAGAATCTTTATATGTATTCTAATCCCGACAAATATGTACTGAAAATTGCTATTTTAAATTTTGCAAAAACACATTATATGATGAAAGCTATACCATATGTAGGGGAAAATCAAACTGAAAAGAAAACAATTTATTCGTATTATGTGAGAAAACTGTCTAAGACAATTTATAGAACTCATATAAATCTGGCCGTTGACAAGTGGTTTTCCTTCATTCCGCTTTTCCAGACAAAGTTTGAAGAGAATGGCCTTAGAATGTTAGGATTTTTGAGGAAGAACAAAGATGTAGGAGAATTACAGTTTTCGTTTGAAGAAAATTAAACAATAGTTTCGTACATTTCAAATAGAAATAAAATAATTGTATTGATGTCAACTCTTTAATACAGATAAGAAAGCAATCAAGAATATGGAAAGCTACAAATGATGGAAGATTATGATAAAACGAAAGGTTACAGCAATACCGTTGTCCAACTCTCATACATACACAACTGCAAGCGCAACTAGACGATAGCCCATGATAATATTTTGTGGAATGTTGGATCAAGCTGGTGTCAATGCTTATGTGATATTTAGTGCAAATTTGAATCTTAGAAAAAAATATCAGTGGGAAAGATTTTCTTTAAAAGCTGTCATGAAGTTTATTGGAACAATATTTACACCTCAGCGTTAACAAAACAACTTAATCAAGAAACTTAAAAATAAGTTAAGAGAAAATTATAGGTTAGAATGAAAAACCACTTGAGGTCTTTCTGAACTTCCTTAACAAAACAAGAAGTCTAGTTGCGTCTTTTTTCCGAGACAAAGGGACCGAAAAACCAAATTTGTCTCAGAGAGTTGCCATGAAGCTATTTTGTCTCCGAGAGTTGTTGCCAATCTATTTCCGATGACCAGAGAGTAAATCTTTGTTCTGTGTGCATTTAAATTTAGCTGGTGACATGGCTGTCTAGGGGTAAGGTGTCAGACTTCTATGCTGGCGGCCGGGGTTCAATCCTCAGTCCCGGCATAAATTTATCTGATTACCAAACCCTTCCTTCACCTCTGACAAGACATCTTGTGAATGTGAGGAATGCCAGGCCTCCACCGTTGTTCGGATTCCACGTTAAACTGTAGGTCCTCCATTTCATCTCACAATCACCCTACCATTACACATTAGTGTAAGTGCGTATAACCCGAACGGGTAGTAAGCCGCGGTGCTAATAATAATAGTAATAATAATAATAATAAATTAAGCTGAACTGTGTTTTATGTACGAATACAAGAATCATTTTTTTAATTACTTTATAATGTTATTTAGTTTAAAGAGCAAAAATGCTTTTTCTTTTCAAATACAAATATTTCAATTTTTATTTATGAAAACAAAAAGTGCTAATTTTCTTTTGATAAAGGATTTATATTTCTAAGTTTGGAAAAAAAATGTGTTCTTTATCCCACAGATCTAAGGTGAGGATTTATTTATTATATATAATTTTAAAACTAGCCTTCATTAAAAAAAATCTCAACATAACAATAAATTTAATTTTATTGGGGTTCAGGGGACCCCAGTGTGGGGTGCAAAGGTGTTAACCCCAAGTTGAGGTGCGAGGGTCAAATCAAACAATGGAACTGGAACAATAGCAATAATACAGGGAACAGGGTGAGAGGAGACTACCTGTTGAAGGGGAGGGGGGCGGCTGAGCATCAAAAGGAGTCGGGTGAAATATATATTTCCATACAGCAGTGGACCAAGTGTAAACGTCAAACTCTAAGGCCCGTATGCAAGGACGATGCTGAGCGCGGCCAGAGTACAGGCTGAGCACAAACAGAGCATGAGGCCTGTCGTGAAAACAGCTGTCTCGATCGTCCATGCGCGCAGCGCCATGTTGGGGAAATATCCTCCGAGTACGGCCAGAGTACAGGCTGAGCACTAGCAGAGCATGAGGCCTGTCGTGAAAACAGCTGTCTCGATCGTCCATGCGCGCAGCGCCATGTTGTGGAAATATCCTCTGAGTACGGGCAGAGTATAGCCTGAGCCATCCCGGGACCAGGCTCTGGCCAGACTCAAGATATGGCGTCATAGATAGTACTAGCAAGAGGCTGTGCTCAGCATCGTCCTTGCTTACGGGCCTAAGAATATAAGACGGGTCCATGATGAAAATATTAGTATTGCAAGGGCAATGGATGCAAGTGATGAGTATTCGAGTGACTCAGAAAACGACAAAGGTTCTTATCTAGGACGTATAAATGAGAAAAAACAATTAAATTCATCACAGCAGCCCGTATTTGAGAAACGCTAGCTTAAACAGGACTACCACTATAAGAAAAAACAATGGGGTAAGGGGAATGTTAATTAGTGACCTCTCCCCAAACCTGGTACATGAAGAACAAATGATGCGCAAGCTGGAGAGTTATGGAAGACCAGAGATCAGGATTTATTGAATGAACCAAATAGAATTTTCATTAACTAGTGGTGACGACACTATTGCTGTTTATCAAGCTTATTTTGAGGAAATAAAGAGTAAAAACCCTAAACAAAATCTGCTATTATTGACAGTACAATCGGTGACCAATATCATATTGGAAAGTGTAAGAAACACCAACTGAGGAATCAATTGATGCTAAAGTTTAAGGGTCAGATTTTCTTGGATAGAGGAGTGTCTTCATGTGGATTGTAAAGAGTTGGTCACACAAACGTACAGTTGGTAGAGATTGGATTGAAGAAGATTGGAGAAGTCAAACACTTCAACATTAGTTCTAGTAGATTCAGGTTATATAAGGTGAAAATCACCTTACAGTAAATGTCCTCCATAATTTCCATTGAGACAAATAATTCTTACTTTAACGTATTCCAGATAGCGTGACAGTAATGAGAATTAATAATTCTGTTTTAATCCACTCCAAGAATTTTGAGGAAATATATACTGCTAACGAAGTTCATTTAATACTATCAAAATTCCACAATTCCTGGGTGTTATAAAGATAGTTAGCTAATATATTTATCGTATGACGTCTTTAACTATTCACAAGCGGGGTGCTAACACAAACCAGTGTGTAGTTTATATAGATTTTTTTAGCACTGAGTCTTACTACCCGTTTGGGCTATACGCTTATGTACAAATTAGGCTTATGGTTTTAGGAATAATTAAGGCTATATTTAGAGTAAGTGTAACCACATTTTAGTGGAGGGAAAGTGGAAAACCAGTTTGAAAAAAAATCTTAGTATATCCGAACGAGATTCAAACCTCGTTCTTCTTAGTCGGCAGTCTAGTCTACTGCAAGCGTCATAGACCATACAGCCACCGAAGCGTGTAGTCTACATAGATACAATAAGGTAAAGGTAGATTGAACAGTCTTGTTTTAATGAATACAAATATTAGGAAAACTGACTCGTGTTAATATATATATATATATTGTGAGTGTACTGTCACGGAATGGTGAAGGTAGAAGGAAGGGACGGGGTTGCTAAACTTTGGAAGTCTAAGTATAAACACTCTTTTAAGTTTCTAGTGAGTGGTAAGGACTATCCCAAAGGGAGGAAGTTTCATAGCTAAACACAGGCTTCGTTAGTAGGTGGGCTTTAATATAAAATATTAAATTGAATTTAATTTGTAAATGACTATACATAATATATAAATTTCAGTAAGAATTCCCAGTTATAATGTTTATATAAGGTGTGTATTAATATAATAAAAAAATAACTCTCATGAAAATAAATGAAAAGGACGTGTTAAATAAATATTAGTTAGATATATACATGCAATTGTAGTTAATATATTTAGGAAAATGCGTAAGGTTATGTATGTGTGTAAATTATTAATACCTGCAATTGGTGTAGACAAAATGTAATTTATCATGTGTGCCGGGATCACACTTTCAAAACGCTTTCAACACAGCATATAAAGAGGACAACTTGAGAGGTACATTTTTTGGTAATGTTTAAATGTATAGTTACCGACAGATAATTTGCTTCTGTTACATTACTCCTTCACTGGACTAATTTGGTAACGTGACAAACAAGGTAAAATATAAAAGGAGAGATAAATAGTTTAACAATTAATAAATTTATTAACACAGAAAATATAAGAATTAGGTTTACAATAATGTTACAAGATCACAAGTTTGAAGCTTGTTTCAATTAATAAAACTTTGTGAAATTTGATTGTCTTGCTGTAACTACAAGGGCTGAGCTGGACCCAGGCTACAGGTAGGTGTTTTCTAAAGGAGAAAACAATTAAGTAGTAATTAGCATAATGGTATTGGACAAGATATACATATAGGCTTTAATCAGTTAGCTTAACTGGGTCTTAAGGCAAAATCCTTAAAACACTTTGGATAGTGAAAACAATGTAAAGATCTGTAGATAACAGTGGTCGATGGCTAGCAAACAGGTGACGATTAACAGGTACTATGGCTGGTCTCTTTCCCTATCGGTACTGCCAGAGCATTCAATAGTACACACAATACTAATTGGAATTACACTAAAAGCAACTCAAAAAACAATAGGAGCCAAAAAACACGCAAAGACAAAAGGGTATTATTTAAGTGGACCCCATTATTACAAAAGTGGAGTTCCGCGGTTTGCTCACCCAAGCTAATACCTCACGTGAAGCGTGACTACTTGAACAAACCAAAACATAGAACTTTATTAACCCAACTGGGATTTGGAAACAAGACAGACAGCCTGGTTGTAGCCATACAATATTTAAACAAATGCACATGACGTCCACGGCGTCATGAGAAACATTGACTCAGAATAAATAAATGGAGCTTGTGTAGGTTCGTAAGTCTATGACTAAGACCTTACTACAGTTGAAGTCAAAGGCTCATAATATAAAGGCTGTATCATAAGAATACATAGATGCTTAATCGCTAGGACTAGTATACCGAGTCTACGAGTTTCGCTAAATAATAGTCATAATGACACTTATCCTTCATTCAGGAGGATACAAAATTTAATCAATTAAATTAACCTTTTAATTCTGAAGTCAACAAGACTTGACATTGTTTTAACTGTCACTTCGACATAGTATAAAACTTTCCAAAAAATGAAAGTCGCCCTCGACTATAGAAACAGAACATAGAGAATATAAAAAATGTCTAGGTAGACATTGTCTAGCTTTCTACAAAAACCTAGACTCTAAGTTAGACGGACTTAATGACGTTGACAGGATACTTAAGTATTTGAAGAATATACTCCTGGCTGGCATGGTGGTGGATCCAACGGCCGAGACTCCATTGTCAGCGGATTTGAAGTATATCCTCTTGACTGGCGCGGCGGTGGATCCAACGCCCGAGATTCCAATGTCACCGATTCCTTCATTGAGTAAAGTTGTAGAGGTTCCTTCTTCGACGATGGGTTGTAGTAGTTTGCTATACCGTGAGACTGAGGAACAGCCTTTTATATACCCACAAATCTGTCTTGAACGGAACAAAGCAAAATAGGTGACAAACTCAATCATAGAGAGAGAGACGAATGAAAGCAAGGGGAAAGGGAAACAAAGGAGGCAGAACAGCTTGTGGGGAAGGGGGAAATCATGGTTCCTTGGGCGGCCGCTAGTCTTCTCTAAAAGGCAAGCGGGTCACTGGGTCGAATTCATTCTACGCTTCTTTCTTCATCAGATGTTGTAATGAAAGCACGTATGGCTGAAGTCAGGCAGCAATAATAGAATAATTTTCTTTTCTAACACATGGTAAACAAATCAAAGAACATCTTGAAATGCTGAGTAGATACCGAGGCATCTTCTATTTAAATATATCCGTTTTAATTATATTCTTTAGGCTCAGCTATTATTTTTATGAGAATTTGCGATATAGACGTCCTTTACAATACTTTATTGTAGACAGCATGGCAAATCTATGCGAGTTTATCCGACATCATCCAATGGCAACGGGTATGCGTTAAAGCATTTTACTCATAAATATGATCATGTTTATCCGTTTCTTTTATATCCGCTACCGTATTTATCAAAAGACAATATCTTTCGAAAACCACGAGTTTCAATTTAGGGAGACACGTTATTGTAACAGACCTCACCTAATCAGAGAAAATAAACTTGAGGTAGATTACTTTTAAATAGGTTAATATTACTTCTTTCTTTCGTATCTATTGTCGTAAATTATCGAAATATTGATATTCAATTGTAGCTGTCCAATTTGCCTGATTGACATGCTACACTTCCTTCCGCAATGGCGGTTCACTAAGTTGACTATACAGAATCGCTGACCTAAATGGATGGAGAAACAAATAAGGTTCTGGTACCTACAAACAAGTTTAAATTGATCGATTTAAAAGGCACAAATTAAAATAATTTAAAGAAGAAGACGAATTAAATAACACATAAAACGCAGTCATACCGAGATTATAAGATCCAACGAAAACTATCACTCTTTCTTAAAATGTAGCTGGACTCTGGTGCAAAATGTAGTTTAACCCTGGTGCAAAATGTAGCCACTCTTGCTTTAAAACTATTGTGGTAAGACTGTTTCTAAATCTATGAACAATAGTTATTAAAGGTAAGAAGTTTAATTCAAATTTTAATTCAATCTTTCGTAATATGCTATGTTTGTAGTAATTAAGTTGTGAAATTAATGGTGCATTCCTTTATAATATATTTAATATTGAATAAAAACCAAATCAATAAAAGTTTAATTAATTAATATTAACCCAATATAACCATTATTTCAACGGCCAGTTATGGTCCTCAGATTTCAGCGTAGCTACCTGCACGTGGGCAATACAATATTTGCACGACCTCAATCAGCGATGAAGCCACACTGAACTGACAAATATCCTAGAGCTTATAAACGTAGACTTCAATATAAAAAAGTATAGTTGAAGTTTGGAATTGTTTAAAATTCGCAAAGGTCAACCTGAATAAAACCATAAACTTTACATTGAGTGCAAATTGATTATATTAAGAACTTTAATTTAAACCATCCTAACATAACAAAAGTAATATGTGGATTAGATTGAGCATAAATTGATTAAATTAAAAGAACAGATTAACATTCATTATAACATTAAAACAGCAAGACCATCTTAAATACAATACGTATACATATAACATATTAAAATGAATAATTGAAACTTAATAGTTTAAGTCAAGTTTAGTTTAAGTAAAGATGGTGTAAACAGATAAATTGTATGGTATTTGGAATATTAAGGGTACATCAAATCTAGTACACACTAACTTTAAATACTTGGACTAATGAGGTCCCAACAAGGGGCAAATGAAAATACTATCTGTGTGGGCCACTATACAAAACTAGCCGTGTTCCGCACTTTGAGCACCCAAAATAGTAACACACGAAAAGGGGTGGCATCAAGAACGCTGTGAGAGACTGACCTAGATAGCTCCTCAAATAAAGTAATTAGACAACCTACGTGTAGTGATACAAAATTTGAACAAGTGAACATGATGTTAACGGCACAATGACATATATTGAAGTCATGAGGACTTAAAACGAAATAAAGAACTCATGGAGAAGAGGAGGCTTAAGGTAAGCTCCTAAGAAAACATAGTCATATAAACTAACTAAACAAGTCTGAAGGACCTAGAAACACAATTGTTATTCCGACAAATTACACTAAATCCGAAGAACATAGAAAGGTAAAAATAGTTTTAAGGACTACTTCAACAAGTCTGAAGGACTTGGAAATTTAATGAATACCTGCATCAAAAAAGAAGATTCCCTCGGCATCGAGGTGGTGACGCCCACGTCCCAACCATCGTGGTCAGCCTTATCTTCTTCAGGTTCTGTAGCAGTGGTTCCTCCTCCTAGAATATCCAAAGATGAACTACAAAATGTGAACCTAGGGATCGCTCATTATATACTCTTTTCCTGACTATCAAATTGAGCATGTAAACTATGAAAAAGGGAAGGCAAAGGGAGAGTTTGTAGCAGTGTAGAAAGAAGGTGCCAAGGCAGTCCGCTAGGGGAGCAGTGTCCGTAGCTCGCGGCATCAGACCAGTGATATGCAGCTCTTTCTGCAATGTTGAGTCCAAGGGGTTAGACGTCCCTTGAAACTGTCACGTCTTCTACTCCGCCATACTTGCAGGCCAGTTGGTGAAATCTTGGTAATCGAATCCGGGAACATCCGTTTAATGTGAGTAGAACATACATTATATTATTGCAGAACATATCAATTTTAACTATCTTCTTCGGATTCACTTATATTATTCTAGAATTTGGTGCAGATTATAGCTTGTAGATGTCATTCGAATTAAGTGACATGCTACAAAAGTATCCATTCTGTTTATAAAATCAATCGATGCTTAGAAATGAAATTTAATTAAAATCGTTTGGGCTAGTTAAAAGAATCTATATCCTTTTTGCCCTTCAGTAAACTGCCCTTGATTTTAGTTATACATATCAATTTCCAAAAATTCCTCGGGGCAACCCTATGAAAACCCTAGGTACCAAGTTTTAGACTATTAGTAAAATAGTTTAGGCTTTACTCAGAGGTACAGGCAAACGAACGAACGGAGGGAAAGACAGACGGACAGACATTCAAAAACTACTTTTTCACATTCGGGGCCTCATAAATCGTCAAAATTCATCAAAACCTTGAGTACGATGTTTTTGATGATTACAATACTATCTATACCTGTAAGATAGCGAGAAAGTAAGATTTGCTGGTTTCCCTTTATTAAGTGTTGGGTTTGTTCTGGAGTTGAGATATTTTGTAAATCGTTTAGTAAAAGTCAGCTAATAATTTCTACTCACTGCATCTAGTTAACCACCATCACCACCACTAACTGTTTCAGCCTGTGGCAGGCTCAGTTTAGTAAAATGTTCCCTTTTCCCTATAACCTACATTATTTTTCCACGTTACATTTCTTATATTATTCTCCTCTTTTTTACACACAATCTGGTTTGTCTGTTCCCATATCTTCCTTGGTCTCAATTGTGGTTATTTTCCTATATACTTCACGTTCATCATAATATTTGATGTTATCTTCTTTTCCATCCTGTTATATGATCATACCCCCTCAGCCTTGATTCCTCTACTATCTCATGCACTACCTGTATCCTCATTCTTATCCGGATGACATCATTCCTAATTCTGTTTCTCGTCGTGACAACTAACAAACTGCATTCCCATGATCTCTCACTAATCATTCTAGTTAAACACATGCTACTAACTGCGATAAAGGATAAATAATGAGGAGGGTATATCTTAGAGATAATTTAGCCATATTTGTTGGGAGAAAGGGGGGTAAACAATCCAGGAAGTAGCACTCTCATTATACTCAAGCGAGAATATAGTTTTGATCCCCGTGCTCTTGATAGTCTAGTATATTTAAATAATGATTACCGAAATGGATAATGGTCTAGTAAAGTGAACTAGTAACAAAACTAAGACAAGATGGCACTAGAGGGGAAGTGGCAATGTTGGTAGAACAGGATCTATTCTGATTCTCCATAGTTATATAAATGAGTACCCACAAATAGCGATTCCTACACCAATGGCCACATGTTCTAGCTTAGGCATCAGCCTTGAAATGTACTAGACTACTTGTAACTGGGAGTTTGAGCTTCCAATCCCAACTAATTTTCCTAGAAGGTGATCTCCCACCCATTATTTATCTCAGTTGTTTTCTCATCCCCTTTCTACGTCAATGTGGTTTTTAACTTAAAGCACCCTTTTACCTTGTCTATAGGATGAAATATGACCTAGTGCTGGAACCAGGCGACACATCGTTGTATATTTTTCTGAATTCTTTGTTAGAAAACAGTTAATTTGAGACCAGTAAACATTTCAATACAATTACTAAAATAAAACAAAAATTTATATTTAGTTATATTAAAGCGTATAACCCGAACGGGTAGTAAGACGCGGTGCTAAATATTATTATTATTAGTTATATTAAAGTTAAATATTTTATCTTTACATACTCTGATTTTGCTAAGAGAAAAAGTAGAGATGAACTACATTAAGATAAGATTTTTGGTTTAACAGTATTAATGTACTTATATATAGGATAATCGACAGTTCATTGAGATTATTAGCTGTTTTGATAACATTTGTAGTTATTTTTATAATCTGAGCCATTACCAGAAACAGTTTTACGTTGAATTACTTGGTGGTTTAAAGCAACACTATTTTGATAATACACTAGAGCCTAGAACCACCTTTATGGTGAACTATGGATTTCACACCCTCTAACTAGCTCTTACGCCATGAGATGAAGACTACCTTGGAAGTTATATGGGTTAAAACTAATATTTCTATTAGTTTATTCACTTATCCTGAATATGCTAACGTTATTTATGACCGATTACCTTCTGATTAAATCAGGTTACTGACATTCTAGAAACCTGTTAACCTAGACATAATCATTGCATGTGACCATCTCTCAAATCTTGAGATTGATCCCATACAGCTACAAATTAAGGGATTAATCTCTTCACATTTCTTGTTTTGGCTATCCATCTTTTTCAACCAAATAAAACATTTCTGGTTGTTTAGTGCATAATTAGAATTCATAAACCCAAATCTTATGCAGTACAATTAAAATGTCAAACTATTTGATCTGGTATGACCATGTTTGAAATGTGAATGTACATTGGGGTTGAATTTTCCAGAATTGTTTTACTCTATCCCAATTAAATGGCTCATTGCTACTTCATTGACGTAATTATAATAAACACAACGAGTATTTAGTAGACTCTGAAAAATAAATACATTGCGTTGTAAGAATGCAAATACTTTTCATTGCTATATTAATGTACGGGTGCTAGTACAAATATGGTTGCGTTGCAACTTTATTATTATTATTATTATTATTATTATTATTATTATTATTAGCACCGCGTCTTACTACCCGTTCGGGTTATACGCACTTACGCTAATGTGAAATGGTAGGGTGATTGTGAGATGAAATGGAGGACCTACAGTTTAACGTGGAATCCGAACCACGGTGGAGACCTGGCATTCCCCACTCTCACAAGATGTCTTGTCAGAGGTGAAGGAAGGGTTTGGTAATCAGATACATTTATGCCGGGACCGGGGATTGAACCCCGGCCGCCAGCATAGAAGTCTGACACCTTACCCCTAGACCGCCAGGTCACCCTTCAACTTTATTAAAATATAAATTTTAGTTTAGGTTGTTCCAACAAAATAAATGGTCTCTTTATCCGTGGTTTATACCGCCTGACTAGCTTCACTCCCTTATCCCTCATCTGCTCAGTCCCGATACTCGGGTACCCTTGCCATTGTTTGGTTCTTACAGTTATTTACCTTCACTCCTCGTCTTCCACCCTCAATCCACAATAATGTGTCACCACAGCTTAGTGTCAATCACTTTACTGGTATATTACAAATATCTACATATAAATATTTATTTAATATTTACCTAAACAGATTTGATAGCATAAGAAACATTTTCTTATTAAATCATAAATGCAATCCTTATCTTAATAAATAGTTAATACCAAAATGGTTCCTTAAAAAGGTGGTAAATGGGAACTTGTGACCATTCTTACAATAAACTATGGATAAATCCTACTCAACTTCTTTCTTTATTATCTGAGCTTTTATTGTATTGTATTATTTTATTGTATTGTATTGATTATGGAAGAGGTGCCAACAGTTATATGCGATCTTCATAAGTGGTATTGGTGTCAGGTTGAAAATACCTAATAGAGAAGTTTTTTCTAGGACAATGCTTGACACAGGGTCTCAAAGGTCACATGTTTAGCAAACCATATGTTTCCAGTTAAAATTCATCTCTAACCCCAATTACACTTTCTATGATAATATTATATAACTCATATGGGTAATATTTTTTTCCAGATGCCAGAACTTGAATATGACTCAAGGACATGTCCCGTGCTAAGTTTCGTGCAGATGCTAGCAGCGTTCTCTTGGCTCTTCCTCATCGTATTCGCTGGACCAATCTGCTGGGTGCTGATTCTCTACGTCATTATCTTCACGAGATTCTATTGGCTCGCTCTCCTCTACCTCTCTTGGATGTGGCTGGACAGGAAGACGCCACACCATGGAGGCAGGAGGTCAGTTGCTCTAGTACCAGAGGAGTTAGTACACAGTAGTAGTGGTTGTCCAGGGAATATTGGCTCGCTCTCCTCTATCTCTCTTGGATGTGGCTGGACAGGAAGACGCCACACCATGGAGGCAGGAGGTCAGTTGCTCTACGTACCAGAGGAGCTAGTACACAGTAGTAGTGGTTGTCCAGGGCATATTGGCATTTGATAGCAAATTTTCACAGAAAAATACCAGCTATAGTAGCCTCATGGCCTCTTTGGTCCTGACTGACAGCTTTGAAAAGTTACCAGGCCAAATTACGTATCCCTACGCTGAACCAGATGATCTGCAAAAACATGGTTTTAGCAGCTGTCACTTTTGACAGTCCAAATTTAGGTATATACCTAAATTATGATTGTCAGAAGTCAGCTGTGAGTTGTCAGTCAGCACCAAAGAAGCCATGGGTCTACTGTAAGTGAAGTCGACTCTCACCACACCGTAAAGCTGCGGATGAACACTAGCCATGTTTTTAAATGCAAGCGGCTACATGAATATGCACTGCACCGATCGGACCAATCGTTGAGATATAATTCATCCGTACTTTTACAGTGCAGTGCGGCACCAACCGTGTAGCCATAAGCCACCAAATACGCATATCAATTCGGGCGTATTTGGAAATTTCCAATAGCTTCCAAACTTTGTTTAATTCCAAACATCAATCAATGTATGTGGAAACATCCATACCTATATACTAGGATTGGAAAAAAACAAAAGTTATTTAAAAAAATCCCAAACCAATTGAGTTTTTATTGTTTTTAGGGGGAAGATTATATTGGGCTTTTTATTTAGGTTTCCTTACGTTAAATTTGATTAGATATATATGTTAACAGCTGATTAAACCACTCAATAAAATATAATAGGTATTCAGGATCATGTAAAGCTCTTGCTGGGATCAAGTAATGCTCTAGTTGGAACATTTGGAACATTGTTCTTCCATGACTTCCACAACACCTTTGGTGGCAGGAGTGCCGTGGTGCATGCATGCATCCATTTTTCCTTCACACTTAGCTCGCGTGGACTGAGTTAAAGGGAGAGAGCTTTGGTCCAATTCCATGATGGCCATGAGGAATATTCAAGGGATGTTTGGTTTAATATGTACATTACATTAAATATACCCACAGTAGCAATATTTAGATCCATTTCGTCCAAAAGCCTTTATTGTTTTAAGAACTACAAACACTTTGATCTTGGCTCTCACTTCCTTCTATCTCGCCTTAACAATTGTCGTTTTGTCTGCAGGATCGAGTGGGTGAGGAGGTTGAAGTGGTGGACCTACTACCGTGACTATTTCCCACTCCAGTTCGTGAAGACGAGCGACCTTGACGCCGGCAGGAACTACTTGTTCTGCATCGTCCCTCACGGTGTTCTCTGTTTCGGAGGGTTCGGCTGCTTCGCCACGGACGCGTACAACCTGAGCCAGGAGTTCCCCGGGATCCGTTGTATCTCGGTCACTCTCAATATGAACATGTTCATGCCTTTGGTGCGAGACTTCCTTATGGCACTCGGTAAAAGAGCTAATTTAGGGGAAGTATTAAATAGGGGTTGATTTAGTGGTAGCACATGTTGATACTATAAGTATTAGTATATGTGGACAAATAGTATTTCATGGCACCTACCGCACTTAAACTTGCAGTAGTAGCCATAAATAGCAGGATTGCTTCGATCATACTTTGCAACCATATTTAATGTAAATTACACCAACTTAACTGCACATGCGCACTACTTTTATCAGCCCCACACTTTATATCAACTCCCCCTCTCTCTTTTCCACCTTGGACCATCTCGCATACCTCACTCTCCCTCTTTTACCTCACCTAACCCTCTTTCACAGGTTTTCTAACTAAAGTACCTCACTGGCCTCTCACGTGAGCTGACAACTCACCACATTTCACCTGTTCTTTCATTCAACTAACTTGCTCTCCCGTTCAACTAACTTGCTCTCCCATTCAACTAACTTGCTCTCCCGTTCAACTAACTTGCTCTCCCATTCAACTAACTTGCTCTCCCATTCAACTAACTTGCTCTCCCGTTCAACTAACTTGCTCTCCCGTTCAACTAACTTGCTCTCCCGTTCAACTAACTTGCTCTCCCGTTCAACTAACTTGCTCTACCATTCAACTAACTTGCTCTACCATTCAACTAACTTCTCTCTCTCTCTAATCCTACTAATTTGTAAATAATTACTTTAGTGAGGTACGGACTAGGAAGGTAGATAAGGGCCAATATATTCGCACATGCGTTGGGGGAGAATAATTAAATATTTAGAAATACATACCCTTAGTATAATTGGCTGAAATCCAAACTCGAACCACCCCATCGTTAACAAACTGGAACCCTGAATTTTAGTACGTCTGATGATATTTAACTGTCACTTTTAATTGATAAAATCAATACTTGTAATATAATAATAATAATAATAATAATAATACTAATTTATAGGTCTTCCATGGATATTGTTACTCAATCTATTTTAATTAAAAAATTCAATATCAAGAGTAACACTTATTAAACCGGTTCAAAATTAGTGTATGATTAGCAATTTAAATTTTGACAAATTTTATGAGTTGTGGAAGTGTCTAACGGGTCAGAATTATAGTTTAATGTTTCTTCAACAATACTAAAAATCAATTCAAAAATATTAATTATATTAACGAGCCCTGAGTTGTCAAAATCTGTGACTCACTTTATTGGCTTCCTCTAGAGCAGTGAGGGGTGACCTGGCGGTCTAGGGGTAAGGTGTCAGACTTCAATGCTGGCGGCCGGGGTTCAATCCTCGGTCCCGGCAAAGATTTATCTGATTATCAAACCCTTCCTTCACCTCTGACAAGACATCTTGTGAATGTAGGGAATGCCAGGTCTCCACCGTGGTTCGGATTCCACGTTAAACTGTAGGTCCTCCATTTCATCTCATTATCACACTACCATTGCACATTAGCGTAAGTGCGTATAACCCGAACGGGTAGTAAGACGCGGTGCTAATAATAATAATAATAATAATAATAATAATAATAATAATAATAAACTCTAGAGCAGTGAGGATGTGTGTTCAAAGGATTTTGCTCGGTGTCTTCTGAGAGTCTCAACCACCTACTGGATAATCCTGGAGGAGGCAACGCTCCTTGCTTGGTGGTAGGAGGAGCTACAGAGGCACTGTACAGTCAGCCGGGGTCATACAACGTGGTCATCAAAAGGAGGAAAGGATTTGTTAAATTGGCACTTCAGAACGGGTGGGTAGCTTTCAAAATCATATTACCTTTTATATATAGTCAGCTATAGTTTGTGAGAGACATTTTTTTAAACTAATTTATGATTTAACAATCTTTAATTTTAAGGCGTGGTTCAAAATAATAATAAATTCCATGAGGAACATTGATACATCTGAATATTAAGTTTAGACAAAATCCATTAAACCACTTCTTCTCCAGTGACAGGCCCAATGTCTAACAAGTATGTAAAACTTGCGCTCCGATCCATCTGATTAATCATCGTACAAGTGCGGCTTTTTGAAACTATTATATTTATAATCGGGCACTTTGGGGGGCAATCTAGCAAGTTAGGCTGGTGTAGAATGTTTATACATTATTATCACTAATGATCTATTCCCGAAACTTGCTAAATCTTGTTTGGCAATCTAGCGAGTGAGGCTGGTGTAGAATGTTTATACATTATGCTCACTAATGATATATTCTCGAAACTTGCTAAATCTTGTTTGGCAATCTAGCGAGTGAGGCTGGTGTAGAATGTTTATACATTATGCTCACTAATGATATATTCCCGGAACTTGCTAAATATTGTTTGGCAATTTAAAAGTGACTGAAAAGTTGCTCTCGCACACGAAAAGGAACAACCACGAGATGGGTGATGGCTTACAGACAGATACTAGTAATCGATTATGAAAGTAACTTCAACACAAGACTTAGAACTTAACACTCACAACTCTTATATATATATATATATATATATATATATAATAAGTGGTACGGAACTCCACACGTACTTTCTCTCTCTATTGTTTGAAAATGGAGATATTTACTCAAAACTCGTAATATATGTGAGACAAAATAATATACACTAGCAAACCCAAGCATAAGTTGTACTATCCTTATGTAAAACTTATTTTAGTCCAGGTTTTAAATTCTATAATTTTGTTTTTAAAGAATTAATGTCCTCATTTATATGTTTGGACCGATAAAAAAGATCAATGTTTGGTTATCTCTGTTATATTTTATCATGAAATAGGTTTATGGTGAAGATAACATATTATATGTTCTAAAAATCTGCCATTCACTAAACATTTTATATTTGATTATATATTTTGATGTATATGTGACATATACAATCTATTTGCATTTAGGTAATAAGTATATCAATGTATTTAGTATGTATCAGAAACTTTCGGCCCGGAGTTGTGAACTTTATTTTTTTGGTTAGTGCTGTCTTATTAAAGGCTAAAGGCATCAGTCACATTGTCTCGTTCACAACGTCTGAAGGAATACTTGTTTGAACAATTCTGGGTGATATTTTGAATAATTCGACTAGAAGCAAAGACCAGTTAAAGGGATGGTTACATTTAAAAGTGTAAAGGATTAGGATTTTTTTTAACTAGGCCCACAACTGAAAAAAACAACATAATTTTATCACTACTCTAAAAAGCTTAAACGATTTAGTAAGCTCTTAGAACTCCTCAGGTATATAGCTCTAGGATGAAAAATAAACTATCTAGTAAGCTCTTAGAACTCCTCAGGTATATAGCTCTAGGATGAAAAATAAACTATCTAGTAAGCTCTTAGAACTCATCAGGTATATAGCTATATGATGAAAAATAAACTATCTAGTAAGCTCTTAGAACTCATCAGATATATAGCTCTAGGATGAAAAATAAACTATCTAGTAAGCTCTTAGAACTCATCAGGTATATAGCTATAGGATGAAAAATAAACTATCTAGTAAGCTCTTAGAACTCATCAGGTATATAGCTCTAGGATGAAAAATAAACTATCTAGTAAGCTCTTAGAACTCATCAGGTATATAGCTCTAGGATGAAAAATAAAAGTTCATTACAAAAAGAGAAAATATATCAAAGTCACACATGAGCTATTTATAAAGTAATTTATGGTTATCACAGATGATATTAGGTTTTAAATTAAAATATATCTTTACCAAAACGAATATATGTTGAAGATGATCAAAAGTGTTTGTCTAAAAAGATCATAAACGGCTGTTTCTACACACCACATATTCACACCAATGACGGGCGGTGATCACAGTGCTAGTTCTTGTTGAGACTATCTATGTAAGTAGGATTCTTCAAATTCTGACCAATTTTACATGCTGTATAGTCGTATAGGTCACACGGACAGACAGACGGAGAGACAAGGAGACAAACAGGCGGACAGACAGGTGGACAGACAGGCGGACAGATAGGCGGACAGACAGGCGGACAGACAGGCGGACATACAGGCAGACAGACAAGGAGTCAAACAGGCGGACAAACAGGCGGACAGACAGGCGGACAGACAGGCGGACAGACAGGCGGACATACAGGCGGACATACAGGCGGACATACAGGCGGACATACAGGCGGACATACAGGCGGACATACAGGCGGACATACAGGCGGACATACAGGCGGACATGCAGGCGGACATGCAGGCAGACAGACAAGGAGACAAACTGGAGGGGACATGACAGAATTGCAATACAATGTTTTTGTTTCAGATGTCCATAAAACGTAAATATCTATCATAAACTTTGGTTAAAATATGTTTATGATTTTCAATATTTTCTTTGTATCATAAAGATAAAATAGTCGTTTTATCGAGAGTGCTACTAACGCGTAGCAAAAGGGATAGAGATGAGAAGGAAATGTAAGTAAAGACTAGAGTATCCACATTTGCGTGAAAAAAGATGTGTTTAGTACTCTCAGTGACCAGAAGAGAATTCAATCACCAACCATGGTTCATATCTAGTTTTATGTGTTAGGAAAATATTGCCTTAGACCACATGGCCATCGGTGCATGTAAACTCATTTATTGTATAATTCAATTTTGTCCGTAGACTTTGGTCTGTATATTTATTAGTTAACATTAATTACACAGTTTTTTGTATTATTAAAGTTTAGAAGTCTCACCATCTAATTTAATTTGTATTCTCCAATTTAGTGACTGCACGGCAATTTAGGTCAAAATTGAGAGTGGAATTAATATTAGAAAATTATTATCTTTAAGTTTGTCTCAATTAATTAGTTGGTTTTAGATATAAGTAAGATATTAAAATGAAGGTAGGTCATTTATGTTTATTTTTATTTTTAAATTAACAGAATAAAATTAATTATTTATGACTAGTTATCCTTAAACATTTTAAAATTGTAAATATATTAATTATTTATTAGTGCTTGATTAGAGTAAATTGATAATTCCTTAGTGGTGATGTTTAAGGTGGGTTGAAAGGTGACGTGAGAAAAGAACCGTGTTTTTGTAGGTTTTATGGCAAAACATTTGGTGTGTATAGAGTAAGTAAAATAGCGCTTCATTACAAACATAGAGCTTATTTGTTTTCATATGTTGATATCATCAGTTCATGAATATCATTCATAAGCATAGCGGTATTAGATGACACATTTTAAAATGAAAAAGTAGTAAATAATTACAGGACACTAATGGAAGATAGTCAAGAGATTTTGAGATCATCTCGTGAGGAAAATTAAATTCTATGTTTGTACTGGAAAAATATTTTATTATTATTGGCTAAAAAAAAAGATTTGCTATAAAAACCACAAAAACATTGGCTTTTCGCATCCCCATACATCCCCCCCCCTTAAGATCATCGGTTATACAACTCTTTTATGTATGGGGTAGGGATGAGAAGGGTAGTTTTGTGAAGGTGAGCCCTACCTCCTGAGGAGAGCGGGAAAGAAGAAACACATAAGTTCCTACAATGGATCTCGCAAAGAATCGTACCCAAATCTCAGTCAGAGATAATGATTTATATTGCGAATCTGTTGTTTAAGACTTCGTGACCCCCAATATTGATTCCATAAATGTGTATATTAAGTTAAATTTAATATAAAAAATAAAATTTATATTGGTATTATCTTGGCAGCAACTTGAAAACGTATATTTATTTATTATTTATCAGTGCCAGTTTGGTGCCGGTGGTTGTATTTGGAGAGACGGAACTGTACCATCAAGTCCAGAGAAGTAGGTTACGGAAACTCCAAGAAGTGTTCAAGAAGTATACGGCAGCTGCTCCTCTGGTTGTCAATGGTCGAGGATTCTTCCAGTCTTCGTTTGGATTGATTCCCAGACAAAGGCGGCTCACCGTAGTCTGTGAGTGGGCTGGCTCGTTGTTTGTCTCAGTGGAACGAGGTTCAGTGTAATTGTAGGTAGGGAAATGCCATAAACACCTCGAGCACTTTCCAAACACAAGAATAAGGTCTTGTAACACATGCTCATAATACTACACACAGTTCTCCTTGTTAAGTTCATGGGCATGCACAAAGTGTTCAATATATGCCAGTCAATCCTCCAGCACGAGGTCAAGATCATTCACTACGTAATCAGTACACGGATCTCATTTCTCCAACACAAGAACAAGATCATTCACTACGTAATCAGTACACGTCACTCAGTCCTCCATTACAAGAACAAGATCATTCACTACGTAATCAGTACACGGATCTCATTTCTCCAACACAAGAACAAGATCATTCACTACGTAATCAGTACACGGAGCTCATTTCTCCAACACAAGGACCAGATCATGCACTACGTAATCAGTACACGTCACTCAGTCCTCTATTACAAGAAGAAGATCATTCACTACGTAATCAGTACATGGAGCTCTGTCCTCCATTACAAGAAGATCATTCCCTACGTAATCAGTACACGGAGCTCATTTCTCCAACACAAGGACCAGATCATGAACTACGTAATCAGTACACGCAACTTAGTCCTCCATTACAAGAACAAGATCATTCCCTACGTAATCAGTACACGGAGCTCATTTCTCTCCTATAAAGTTAATGCTCAAGGCCAAGGTAATATCGGGAAACTTTAATTATTATGCATAGATCCTTAGTTTTAACAGCTTTCTAGTGGTTAGTTTTGATCGTTCCACTTTGCAAATTCTTAATTTCTTAATGAGTTATGTTTATTATATTTTAGTAAATAAGTAATACATCATAATTCATTAAATATCTGTATAGCTGTGTTTATCTATAAAGTAAACGTATTCTTATCTTTATTTGTAAAGAGCATCTCGCTTATTAATAAAGAACACGTCTTTTCATTTAAAATTATACGGTACATGTATTTTTTTCTTATATATAAAATACAATTATTTATTCCTCGAAGTACTAATTTTTATCTATAAACATAAAGTACAAACTTCTTTTACTATGGCGAACGATTTTTGAAATAAGTTGTACATATTTTACTCTCTATATTATGTAAGGTACATGTATTTTTTTCCTTACATAAAAATTAAACATATTTTTATCTCACTATATAGAGCGAACGTGTCTCTATTTCATTATACAAGATACTATTGTTTTTACCTCATTAGATACATAACACGTGCTTTTCTTCTATTAATCAATACTTTTATCTTTTTATAAAATAATGTTTGCGTTAAAAATTTCAAATTTATCGTTTTCCCCAGCTTTTATCATTACTATAATATACATTTTTTGATAGTACTAAGATAATTCTACGACATTAGAAATGCACAGCATCTAGCCGCTCTGGTGATCGTGTGGTCTAAGGTGTATTCTCACAGTAGGCTAGACTTCCGATGGTGGGGAGATCAAGGTTCGAATCTCGGTCGGGTGAAGTAAGGGTGGTTTCTCTAAAATGGCTTTACACTCTCCCTCACGCAAATTTGGGTATACTTCCAATAAATGTAACCTTTCTACTCTCTAAAACCAGTGAAGTAACTAGTACGTATACGTTAACTCGAACGGACAATAAGACGCAGTGCTAAAAAAAAACAGCAGCTGTAATTTACACACATAATTATTTTCTCGAAGTATTGTGTTCAACAACAAGGAATTAAAAATATACTATCCTCAGATATAATTTATAGAGAGATCCTTAGCAGCTATCGTGGTCACACTTAAATGCTACACAGGGGGCCGAACCGAAACAAGCAGAGAAATCCGAAACTTATTTTTGAAGTAGTTTTCAATATTATTAATAAGTATTTTAGAAAAATCAATAATGTATTTTATTTTGAACTAATTAATAATATTTATTAAAATTGTAGATGGAACTGTTGTCTCGGGGCTTTTTATTTTCAAATTAATTTGAATACAAATTTTATGTTCAACCTTATAAGCAAAGGGCTCAAATGAATTAGACTGGTTAGTTTTTATAATACTAATAGCTCCAATCATAGCATTCTTACAGCAACGTTTAATTTTCAGCATTTGTTAAATAAATGTTACGGTGCACCACACATAATTTCTTAAGCCTTTATGCAAATTATACTTATAGCTATTAATATAATTTTAAACTAAATAATACACATTGTTATAGAAATATAATGAAGGAAAAAGAATATATAATTTCACCAAAGAGCATAGATGATATAATATACACTGTTTCAGAAATATATTGTTTGTTCTGCGAATTTTCAACTTTCCATCTGAAAATATTTTTGTTTATAGCTGGTACAATAGCTAGTAAGAGGGTTGATGGAACTATAAGTAATTTAAAATAACATAAAAATAGTAACAATTGCATATTTAAGAATAAATTGAATTATTTATTCAAGGTAAAACCATAGAAGTTAATAAAAACTACATGGCCTCTCAAAGCAAACTGAAGAGTGTTGAAAAACATATAAAGATGGCAGAGACTGCACTTGCACAGTACATTTAAGAATATATTTCACAATCTCAAGGTAAATTATTTAACTATATGACAGTCTGGAATAGAACCAATAATAAACAAAATCGTTAATATAAAAATAAAGAGCTTAAAGAGACTCAATCGCCTCAATCACCATTGTTAATTCCGACTAAGTAAATAGTTTAAACCATTAAATCTTTGAATCTTAGTTATAATAATAAAGAGCTTAAAGAACTTCTTTTAAACGGTTAGAAACGTACCTAATTTACCATTGTGAATTCAAACTAAACGAAATTAATTTTAAGATTAAATTCAATTTTAAATATCAATTCTGATATTAGAATACACTAAGGTTTAACTTCGCGACATAAATCAAACTACTGTGGGACTATTACTTCCACAACTATTTAAGTAATCTAGGAGATTCCGACTTGTTAATGGGTGACATTATAAAAGAAGACAAAGCAATACTATTATATAATACTGGAATATTCTCGCTAAACGAATCGCTAAAGTTTTAAAGTTATAACTTACAAACCAACTAATATGAACTACTTTTATAATTTATACAAAGGCAATAAGTCTTAAAAATATTACCTATAAGAGAAACCTATCTAATTCTTAAAGTTAAAGCAATTATTGGTAACCATAAGTGCAATAACAATTTATATTTAGACTAAATACTCCAAGCTATAAAAAGAATAATAAAGTGGGTATTTATTTAACATTAAAAAACTACAAAGTGACTAATTCCCAGGTAGCAAAGTGAAAGATTAAGTGTTTCATAAATCAATTTAACTTTAAAAATAAATCTAGTGAGAAGTTACTAAGCCTACACTGAACGATTATTATCCCATAATTAATAAAGATTTCAAACACCCAAATCAGTCAGAGGTTGTTTAACTTTTAAATACTTAAATATATATATAGCTTATATATTGCTATTCTGGAGAAATAGTATCCAAGTCCAGACCAGGACTTTTCGTTGACGTGTTGGATATAATAGTCAACTATGCTGTCTGAAAGCCAGCGATATATAGGTCTAGTTGATGGAAAACGGACTGAGATATCTTTATATTAAAATGTCCTGATAAGAACACATGCTAACAGAATGACTTTGTTATTAGCAGCTGCCAAAACTTGGCATGCGCTCAAGTCACTCAGTCCGGACACCACGGGTGTTTTTATTTAAACCTTGGCACTCGCTCAAGTCACTTAGGCCAGACATCAGGTTAGTTTCAGTTAAAGCTTGGCTCGTTCCCACGTCACGTAGGCCAGACACCTGGTGAGTTGGCCATTAAAACATGGAAGTTCAACAAGTCACGCAGCCTGGACACCTTGCGGGTAGTCAGTTCAATATTGTTATTGGTCCGTCTGTTGGATGGATGGACTAATCAGAACATTTCTGGATCCCCCAATCGAAACATCTCCTTGCTACATCCCTAATAGCTTGTTAGGACTTCCTTTCACTATAGACATTGGAGTGAACAGGTTGGTCATGGAACTCGTGCTAAGCCAGATGATACAATGAGTGAATAGAACACATATTGTAGACATAATAAGTTTTGTACATTTCTGGAATTGCAGGATGTTTATGAGTATTTGATTATTTGGGGCGAGTAGAACTAATGTGGCATTAGATACATTGATAATGATACAGAAGTTTCTTATTCCCGTCAAGTCATTCATTATTTGAATTAACCTTCCTAAGCTACTTTTTACCTCAAACATTTCTTCAATGACGTAATGCAAAAGAGTTCTTTCTAATGTCGTATCCAACCCAGTTTGCTTTTCACCTAATAATCATATCAAAGATGTTTCTCTTCTCACCCACTCTTCTTAGGACTTCATTTGTCACCCTATCTATCCACCTGATCTTTTCAAGTTTTCTACAGCATGGCATTTTAATATATATATAAGATTTTCGAACATTTGATGAAAATTAAAAATGTCCTCCTATATAAAATACTGTGACATTTTCGGGTGTAAATGAGATGCGCCATTTGGTTTGTGTCTAGATACGAGTTTTAATCAAAATCGTTGAAGAAAATTTAGATTTAATCGATTTTTCTTTTTTTCAACCCTCAAGTAAACTGTTGGATTCTTTAATTTTAGGATCTGATATAAATGGCAAAAATTCCCTCTGGGAAACTTTATTAAAACACTAGATACTAGGTTTCAGCCTGATCATTAAAATGTTTTAGGCTCAATTTTGAAATATTGAATAAATCTTTTCGAAGAAGAAAAATGAGTACCTCCGAACATATACAGGCCATAGAAATAATGTCTTAAAGCAGACAGAGACTAAGAAAAAATAATGAGTGTTTATTAATTCGGAGAGAAGCTAAAAAAAAAATTATTGTTACCAATAACATGCAACCTCTTTCTCTGCCAAGATAGAAGAGATCACCAATGCATTACACAGGAGCTGCAACAGCGGTCACGTCTACTTCAATCGAGGACTACTTTTGCCACGAGTATTTTGCCACTATAAACAAGATATAGGAAGTCTAAAGTCAAGATTGGATCAAGAAGGACTTGAGTCTTTCAAAAAGAGAAATAAACCCAGTTCTGGAAATGTACCCTGAAATTAACGAGAAAGATTTTGAAATTGAACAAAAAAAGGTTTTTTCGTTAAAGTACACCTACTTGTTTTGAAAACGCCCTAACTGTATTTTGATGGCTATATCCTGAAGTGAGAGCAATTCTCAGTTAGGTTGAGGTTCTGTGGCATATACTGTTGGTTTTTCCAAGCTCATCGTGTGAGGTAGAAATATTATTTATATCGTTACGTCGTCTTAAAACGTACTTGAAGAAAAATATGACACAGAGGCCCATTAATAATGTGGCTTTTTGTCACTCGCATACGGATTTTTTGGACAAGATAACATTCATAATCTTATGAACAAGTTTATTGAAACTAATGAACGAAGAAAGAAAGTGTTTGGTGAAACCTAAGCTAATTTAAAATACATGCTTCTTCATCTTCATATAACTATTTAGTATGGCATATAGATATTTTATTTATAAGTTGAGTTGTCAGTGTGATACCTTAAATATAGTTCATTTTATTTATTAGATACGAAATTACTCATTCTCTTGAAGGTAGGGCTATAGTTATTTAAAATGTTGAACAACTAAGAAAAAACTGTTGTTTTAATCAGAGGTAAAGAATTTTTTTAATGGTATTAATGTTCATCTGAAACATTTATATTGACGATAAAACTTAGTTTAAGATTATTGATAGTGTAGACTTTATTTAGACTATGTATATACACAATTATTATTAGTGGGTGTTAAAACACTTATAATATTTTGTTTCCCAATCCCCCGGCCCCCCTAAAGTCTAAAAGGCAGGCACGTCCATGTCTAAATTTATAAATGAGGAATTTATTAGCAATGCTATAGCAATAAGATTGTAACAACTTATGTTGTAACAACACTCACCGACTGGGACAGCCAACTGGGACAGCTAACTGGGACAGCCAACTGGGTCAACACGCAGCACTAGCTCAACCAGTGACCTCCGCTCTCGCCAAATACAACAGACTCACTGAAGGCGTGTCTGCGCCGGCCGGCAATGAGGCTCGGCCACGTGTTCGGCCAGCGATGAAAATGGAAAGAAGAGTTCCGCTTCCGCCTTCTCCGAGCTTGGAGAACACTCTAGGTCCGTCCCGAACCTCCCCTCCCCCACTTGTTTGTAATGTTCTCCAACCTTCCTTTCCTTCGATCCGCCCCCCTTTCTGAGAATTATAGTTTGTATAAATACGTGTGGTACCGGGATCTCAGGACACTTACTACCCCACCGGCTTGAGGATAAGAGGTGAGGGCAGCGACAGGGTTTCGGGG
>CABFVX010002918.1:22195-61222 GCA_902151425.1 Timema shepardi | reverse complement strand
ATATATATATATATATATATATATATTTGATCGTCATAAAAAGTAGTGAACACGATATTTTGATAAATTTCGTTTCATACCCCCTGCAACAAAAAAAAATGGTTTTAGCAATGCCATCTGTCTGTATGTTTGTCTGTCCATCTGTCAACATATAGCTCAGACTAGAGTTGAAACTATTTTACCATTTGGGCTATACCTTGGTATATAGAATTTACATAAGATCCTTCAGAGGCATTTTTAAAATTAAATTTCTAGCTTTAAATTTAATTTTAGTTTACTGAAGGGCAAAAAGAGGGAAAAGTAATTTTCTTTAAATTCGCTCTAACGATTTTGATTAAATTTTAAATCCAAATAATGTTTATCAATATAAATAAAACGGAAATTCTGATTTTCCCATGAAAATGGCTTTGAGCGTACTATGCATGGAGGAACTTTTCCAAACTTCATCATTTCTCCACAACTATTTGAGATACTAAATAACTTATCATTGTAAAGTTATGGTATAACTAAAAGATAAATTTCTTAATTTGAGATATATATTATTCTTAAACTAAAATTTTTCCTAGATATAAGATATATATATACTTTTATTTAGATCTTAATAAATAAATTTATTTCATATGCTTTTCGGTGGTCAAAGTTGTTTCTCTTTTTTCACTTTGTGTTCCAAGTTTCTAATGCCATAGAGGAAGTTAGTAGGAGTGTATATTATTTCATTCGTGATCTTTGGTGTAGTGTTTCTAGAACAATGCATATACTTACTAGTTCGTTTAAAATATCTTAAGATTTTTTTAGTAAAGGCTTATTTTAAGATAAAAGCTTGAGAAAATCGGTGCGGTTCCCCTACCATGAATATTTGTTTTGAAATGGATGTATATAAACCTTACCACCTTTCATTTGTTGTAAAGTGGCTATGTAGAATGATAAGACAAAAATATTTTATACATCTTGTAATTTTTTTACTTTATTACTTTATCTCAATGTAGCGACTTCAGTTATATTTTATGTTTTATTTTATGTATTTATTTATTTATTTATTTATTTATATAAACACTAAGAGGCACATTGGATCAGATTTTCTTTTCTGTCTCTAGTAAAAATATTAGTCTCTAGTGATAATTTGTAAATTAAATCGATTCTTAATTGTAACTTGTTTTTTATTATATATCTTGCTTATTATGTAATTAGGTGACCTGGTGGTCTAGGGGTAAGGTGTCAGACTTCTGTGCTGGCGTCCGGGGTTCAATCCTTGGTCCCGGCAATGATTTATCTGATTACCAAACCCTTCCTTCACCTCTGACAAGACCTCTTGTGAATGTGAGGAATGCCAGGCCTCCACCGTGGTTCGGATTCCACGTTAAACTGTAGGTCCTCCATTTCATCTCACAATCACCCTACCATTGCACATTAGCGTAAGTGCGTACAACCCGAACGGGTAGTAAGACGCGGTGCTAATAAAAATAATAATAATATGTAATTAATCAATTAATAAAAGCTTTTTTAATCTCTTCAATAGCAACCAGCTTGGCTTGGAAGTCTGTGGATTGAAGTTGGTCATCGGGAAAGATTCCGGACTTTTACTCAAAATGCTGATTACATATTCGCCTTACATATCCATACAGACCTAAAGAATACCTTTCCTTTCTCATTTGGTTTGTAGTAGAGCTACTATGACCGTGCCAATGGAACTAGTATCTTTTGTCTGGGAATCCCCCTTTTCTAAATACTCGATGATTTTATATAAGTTTTTGGAAATGGCTTACTACAGATCTACAGGTTTATAATGTGTTGGTTTTCTGTAAGATTTTGTAATGAAGGTTTCTTCAAAGTCTTCTAATTAATTTAAATGCCATTGTTTATATAACCCACGAAAAAGTAACTCTTTATCTCGTTTCAGCTGGAAAACCGATATATGTTGATAAACAATCTGAAGCTTCTCAAGAACAAATTGATGAGCTACACGAAAGATTTGTAAATGAGTTTTCTAGATTATTTGAAGAAGAAAAACATAAATATATTGAAAATGCTGAACAAATAAGCCTTACATTTGTTTAAAGTGAAATATTTTACAAATGTTTGACAAGTATGGATTTATGTAAATAAATTTAAAACACCTAAACTATATTATTAATATGAATAAAAGATTAAAACTAGGATTTTTTATATCCTATTTTCTTCGAGATAAATAGTCAATATAACTAAAGAATAAATTTATATGTAAAATGAGACTTCTAAACCTTATTTGAACCTTTTTAATTAAGACATTTTATAATATATGTTTTATTTTACTTGTTTTGGAAAATGATTGATTTTGGAAGTAATTAAAAAAAAGCTATGGCTCTCAAAATTATTACAACTATTTTTAATTATTATGTTCCAATTTAGTTCACCATTTCACTGCTAGATATCCCAATTTAAAAAATTTAACACACATACCTTTTCACACTGGTTAAATTAAATAATTTATTTGCTTATATATTTTACAAAAGATTAAAATATTTCGATTATTTAGAACATCATCATTTAAGTCTCCCTTAATTTTGGAAAACCAAACCTATGACCAAACTGTGTGTGGTGTTATGTTGTATCAACCCCTAATCATTGGTATTTCCCTTTTAATATATATTTACTCGGCAACAGGTTGTTTGGAAATAACACACATTTCAAAATTTCTGTCGTTTGAAAAATAAACAAGATTATTTTAAAATAAATAAATACTCACTATATGTCAGATTAATTTTTTTTAACCTGAAATTTAATACAATTCCAATGGTTGAAATCATTGAATTGACAATTGGGACAAGATAATTATATTAATAATTGGTGGCAGTGATATGTAAGATGTAAACTACGGACCTGCGAGTATAACTTAGCTTCTATAAAGAAAGAGAATTCAAAGGCTAAATTAAAATAAATGGGATCAGTAAATTATACACCATCAAACTGCTCTTGCAAGACACCAAGGGACAGTAGAACCTCTTCACCAGGCTGATACGTCAATATACATACGTCGAGACTCGTCAGTGACCACCGGAGCAACGACCCGTCACATACCGAAGGACCAAGAATATCTGTTGTGGTACTTTGTAAGAAGTTGCCTGTGGGCCGTGAACTATTTTAACTGGTAACGGGTGATAGGGTTCATCTTATGGTGACAGTTAGTTTATGAATATATAAAATTAAACTTGATATAATCCTAGTGCGAGGATTAACTAAAGCACCAGTCAGGGTCAAGCACGCTAGCTCTGAGCTACAGTCATATTTTCACAGTTTCTAGATGTATTTTATCAATTATATATATATTAAATAATTAACTCTACATCCATTACTGTTCCCACCCTGTAGCCTGGGTCAGGTTTTTATTCAAGCCATATATTCTCTACTACCAGCCGGATATAACTGTCGTAGCTTATATGAAAATGCTATATAACCTAGCTTAAGACTAGAACAGGCACAACATCCATTCCCCAGCCGTTAGTTCATCAATGGGAAAGGTTAGTCCCACATTTAACCAATTATGAATTCTTTGGTCCAGCCAGGAATTAAACTCGGAACCCTTAGCTAAGTAAACAGTCATACTATCAATCGAAATTAATTTTCAGTTTAATTAAATATTTTAGATCCGTTTAATCGAATCCTTACTTCAACCATCTTTTATAATCCTAGCTGGTGTACCGTACCCTTTCTTCGCATGGGAGGTATATAAAGTGGTTTGTTCTTTTTTTAAATATAGAATTAACCACAAAGAAAAGTAGAAAAATTTGAATTATGTTTTGATATTAATCCTTTATTGGTATACATTTCCTTACAACACTCTAAAAGTAGAATGGATTTAACACAATGTCTATATATATATATATATATTGTGTTAAATCCATATATATATACATAATGTATCTCTCTCTCTCTCTATATATATATATATATATATATATATAGATAGACATTATGTTAAATCCATTCTACTTTTAGAGTGTTGTAAGGAAATTTATACCAATAAAGGATTAATATCATAATATAATATATATATACTTTAAGCATGTGTTAAACGCTGAAATTTCTTATGAAGATTGAGTTTTTTAAATTATTTACAGACAATATATGAATTTTTGCCTCTTGTTGCTAGTTAAAAAGTACGAGGAGTGAAATTGTATAAATAATTAGTGTTTAAAAAGCTAGAACAAAATTAATGTTACATAGTAGGCCTACTGTAATAATTTACAGCTTGGAAAATAAATGATTCATTTTAAACTTTTCCGACCTGATTAAATCCAATATAGTGAATACACCACATTTAATTTTTGTTTATCTGACCTGACTCATTGTCTTAATAGCTATTGACAGGAACAGTTTTATGTTTCTTGGGTATTTGGAAATGTTTAAATAATCCATGTGGGTATACAGACAATTTTTTTTATCGAATCACTATGTTCAACATCATGTTGCACTTTTTGTATAATTTCTTCATGAACAATGTCAATATAACCATGACTATACCAAACCAAGGTCTGGTCTTACGACCCCTGGATAAATATTAATCTGGTATATAAATATTTATATCTGGTAGATAAGTTAAAATTGCGTCTTATGACTGCCAGATAACATTTATCTGACAGATAAAATGTATTTATCCATCACATTTTTATCGGGAGGTACATGATAACTTTATCTGAGAGCTAAAATTGTTGTTGCCATAGCGACGCATTGTTTTTCATGAGGTTTCGCTAATCAGAATCCATTTTTAGGTTAAAATCTTTGTTCACTTGCTTAGTAAGCACAGGCCCGGGCTCTAACTATATAAAGTTAGAACATTTAATTCATTTTTATATAAACTGACAAGCTATTTGTAAGAGTTATATTTATATAAGAACAGATTATCAAAATATTAGTACAATAAATGAAATTTTTTAAACGTTGTACCCAACTAAAGCCCACATTTTGCAGACACCGAAATTAGTACTTGCAAGACAACTTTGCTTCTGCACCCATGTGACCATGGATAAAAGTATATCACGTGACGCCATTTGTTTTCCCGCACCCGCCCCGGTGGCGTAGTTGGCTAACGCGCTTGTCGTGTTGAGCTCGACTGCTGAGGATGGGGAGATCGAGGTTCGAATCTCGGTCGGGTGAATTGGGGGTGGTTTTTCCTAAATGGTTTTACACTCATCCTCCACGCAAATACGGGCTCACTTCCTCTAATTCAACCTTCCCAATTCCTAATCCATTAGAGTAATTAGTACTTAAAGCGTATAAACCGAACGGGTAGTAAGACGTGGTGCTAAATATTATTATTATTATTGTTTTCCCGCACCCGTTTAGCCGCCATTATTTAATAAATGTCGAGCATTCTCACCACTCGTGTTAATTTGATCTTTTCTCGCTAGGTTGTAGCTTTATCAGAAGGGCCTATACGCATGCGCGCACCAATAAAAACACTACCAACCTTGCGTGTTCTGAATAAAAATGTATTTATCCTACAGATAGCTATCTGGCAGATAAATTAAGTTCATAAGACGCAAGTGACTGACAACTTTTTTCTGGTCGCTAACTTTAACCTACCAGTATAAATATGTATCCGGTAGTCATAAGACCAGCCCTAAAAATGATTACCAACTAATTTAAAAAAAAATCATTAAAACGAAATATTTATAAGCCCTTAAACTGAGTGCACATAAAACACGATCTATAGTAAACGTAGTATTTACCCAAGAGTGATCATAATATATTATGTAAAAATAAACTACAAACTTTTACATTGTTACAGAAACATACCAGAAAAAATAGCATCATACTTAAATAGATATAAAAAATGTAGACTTGATACTGGTAAAGATAAAAACTTGTGGCTGCGATTATACGCAAAATTTCTATATTTTTTTGAAAAAAATTAAAGTTTTCGATAAAAATTTCAAATCCTAATTTTTCACTATTTCATGACTACCCGGTGTGGTCATTGTAAATGTTTGAAAATATTCCAATTTTATATTACAATTATATTTGAATTGTAATAGTTTTTATAAATTCTAGACTCCCTCTCTACTTTTAATTCTTTATCGAAGGGGTTGGTAAAAAACATGAAAACCCATATTTTTATGAAAAAATGTGTCGGGGTGATTTTTGGTAGCATATCTCTTGAAATAAAAGTTATTTTACTGTGGGTTAAGAACTTTATATATCAGTTCACTTTTCTCAGTGCGTTTTCTTTGCAAGTGGATGTGAACTAATGTAATTCCAGAGCCGTTTTTTTGATAGGTCTTACCGTTTAGCCACTGGAGACCTCCAAACAAAGGTCCGCACCGACTTTAAAGTTGCTCTGCCATTTTGAATTTTTTTTTCGGCGTTTAGAAATTTAATTTTTTGGAATTTTCCTGTCATTTTCAGGCTAAAAGTTATAAGTTTTCCAAATTTCAAGTTTCTAGCTCATCTAGAAGTGGGTAAACATTAATTTCAATGAGTCAACCATATGGACTTATAGTGTTATAATAATAATATTTTAATAACGCACTTTATTTTATAGTAATAATAAACATCTTAAATCGTTAGTAGTCGTGAGTGGTGAAATCAACACTGGTGACCGTGTATAATACCTAGCCGTGACTCAAGATTTTAACATTGATTTTTCTTTGATGTTTTGATATATATCATAGAACAATTACAAAGTCAAATTTATACTTGTTGAACTGATGTTTGGAACTTTTTGACGTAAGACTGAGATTTTTGTTTTTGTTTTTTTTGACAGAAAAAAGGTATGGAGAGCAACCTACATCTCGCTCAAGGAAACTGTAATGTTCTTGTATATATTAAGAGCTGTGAAGTGAAATTAACCAAGCCATAATGTAAGGCCAGAGTTTTGTCCTGAATCGAGGTCCATCATCTTAGAGAAAACCCGAATGTTTCAATTTGACGGAGAATTACAAATTTATTTGTGTATCTCATTTTCTACCAGTAAGTTTCAGTATTAGTGAGACCAACCCAACTTATATTTTTATCTCAATTTATAACAATAATATTCTTTCAAGAGAAGAATATGTTGAGCCACAACGTAATTTATTAAACTTTTTTTCTCTTCGGAACAACTTAAAAATGTGTCAAGCCTTATACATTTATTATTATAGATTGTAATATTTATTGTTACCATAAATTAACAAAATATTTAATAATGATCCAAAACAATTTATCTTCTAAAATTAATATTATTTAATTCAAAGCACGTTGTACTATTATTATAATAAACAAAAGGGCACCTATATGTAGAATTTTTGAATGGGACAGGATATTTGAAACAATCAGAATATAATAATAATAATTTCATTTTCATTATTTTGTGGTGAACTTTATTCATGTTTTATTCGGTACATACATTTATTGACACCATAGCTATTCTTTCAGTTAATTTTTTTATTATGTCAAAATTCAAAAAATAGCCCTATATTATTTATATTAGTAACACTAAGCAATGTTAAAGTAAAAGGTGTGGTCTTCTAGGTACCCATATTTCCCTATTACAGCCCATACTTCTACTGACGGAGCATACTATATAGTTAAACGCGCAAAATAAATACAAGTTTTTTTAAATAACTAGGTGCTAGTAATTTATTGGTTATATTTATATTAAAGTATAATGAATATAGGAGTTATATTAAATTGAGTATAGCTAGTATCGAGAAATACTCTATCTACGTTTAATAGCTAGACTTACAGTTTTAATAAAAGTTTTAATAGTAAATATATCCCATTTAAATATATTAGTGCTATAATATTTTCGTCCCAGCCCCCTAAGTTATGAAATTAGAACACTTGAATACTTGTCAGGTTATTTTGGGTAGCCCCTCCACCTTTCCCTCAAATTTAAATTTAATACCACAACAAAAATATACTTTCGTAATGTTTGTAAATATCCGTTCTCCCCCCCATTTCCACCGATCCTTGATTTGAAAATAGAAATATTTATACTCGTATGGTAATTTAGCTCTGTATTTACATATAGCTATTTCAATTTACTACCTTACTGGATGTGTTTTTATTCTATTAGATATAATTAATTTTTTTGGAAGGGGATCCCTTTCACCCATTTTCCACTCATTGATTTTTAATTATTTTTTTCAGGGTGTATGGCATGGCTCTTTTACCTGCCTGGCAAATTTTAATATCTTTCTATCATAGTGAAAAGTAGGGTTTTTTATTACATATATTTTAAATTCTTGAAATGCCTTATCTCACCTACCCTAAATTAGATATTTCAAAAAATTAAGTAATTTGTAAATTATATTTGCAAAAAATTCCGTTTTCCTTTTAAGGTGAATACAAAACAACCAACACAAAATATTATTAATATTTGAGCCTAAGATTAAAAGTAATCTGTGATTTTTCTTTGTATTGCAGTTTATTTAGTGATCAATCAGAACAGAAAACCACAAACAAATTTAATTAAAAGCAGAATACAACGGTTGCTGGCGTGGTTAGAGAAATAACATTAAAAAAAGTCAGTTTTATCGGCTTTCAATATAAAAAACATATATTCCATGGGTCAAATTGGTCGTGCAATACAAGTTATATTTATGAGCAACTTTAACACTAGGTGTGTATTGGCGACTGAGCTATCGTCATTATTTTAATATATTAGCGTTTCCTTACATCCTAAAATACTCGTTGCCAAGAAGATTAATATTTGGTTTGTTGATTTTTCCAAACCCTTCATTGCCAAAGAAACTCACACAAGAAGATTTTTTATTAAAAGTTAATATAGATGAAATTATTGATACACATTTAAGACTCAAATATAACTACATGGTTTCTTCGACCCTGCTTCGCTCGCTGATGAAATAGCGTGTTGGTAGGCCTATATAGCTCACAGTGTTCCCTGGAAAAAAAATTACAACATAAAATGTCCTGTCTCAACCCGATGAGTACATTAGAGTTTACTAGTAATAAACAAACATAAAACAGATAAACATAAATTTGAATATACCAACAGATTGAGGGCTACTATATTATTATGTATGGATTACTTAGAGATTAGTATTCTAATGAAGTAAATATTTAAAAATAGATCAAACTATTCAAAAATTGGTTGAATAAATATTTATTTTAATATGTTAGGCATTTTAAAATAAATTAAACTTTAAAAACTAATAACGTTTAAAAATTAAATCCAATATCTAAAAATTAAAACAAATATTTAAAAATAGTCGAAAATAATTTTATGAGGATAACCTCAATAAATTATCTTCAATTTAATAGAAACTACATTTTAGTATTAATCTAAGTGAAATACATTTAAAAGGCAAAGCAAGTCTTAAAGAAAGTTATAGAGATCTAATTTAACACCTGCGCAGGACCGTAAGTGAGCCCACAATCACACAAGACATGCATATGACAAACTTAATCATTTTAACTTACAATTACTAACTTTACAGACAAAAGGCAGCTATAACTCTAAAGTAAAAAAGGACAAACGGTAATCATGTAAATAGTTTGTTAAAAAGGAATTCTCACAATATACTTTGGATGAGTATTTTTAATGAATATGAGGGTGTAGTAAAAATTCAAATTGTGTTATTTTTAACAATTATTTTTATATATTGATTTGAAATATACGTGTACAAAATTTTTATATTGTTTATATGCCGTTAGCTTGTATTTATTCGTCTTTGATTGCTACGTCACAAAAGTGTGACGTGCAAAGTTCAAAAACTCCAATTGTAGGAATTTAGCCAGGCAGAAGTAATTAGGGGAGAGGGTGGGGGCGCAACTGTTGTCTTAGGAAGGTGTCTTTGGATGGAAGATACCCGAACAGAGGGTGGCAAGCCGTTTAAGGAGAGTCAAGTGCTAAGGATTAACGTGGAGAGAAGCACGTGACTCCAGCAGTGAGTTCTACGAGCCGCGCGTGATACGGGCCATGTGTGGTACGAGCTGTGTGTGGTACGAGCCGTGTGTGGTACAAGCCATGTGTGGTACGAGCCATATGTGATACGGGCCATGTGTGGTACAAGCCGTGTGTGATACGAGCTGTGTGTGGTACAAGCCGTGTGTGGTACGAGCAGTGTGTGGTACAAGCCGTGTGTGGTACGAGCCGTGTATGGTACGAGCAGTGTGTGGTACAAACCGTGTGTGGTACGAGCCATATGTGATACGGGCCATGTGTGGTACAAGCCATGTGTGGTACGAGCTGTGTGTGGTACGAGCCGTGTGTGGTACAAGCCATATGTGATACGGGCCATGTGTGGTACAAGCCATGTGTGGTACGAGCTGTGTGTGGTACAAGCCGTGTGTGGTACGAGCTATGTGTGGTACGAGCTATGTGTGGTAAGAGCAGTGTGTGGTACAAGCCGTGTGTGGTACGAGCAGTGTGTGGTACAAGCCGTGTGTGGTACGAGCCGTGTGTGGTACGAGCCGTGTGTGGTACGAGCCATGTGTGGTACGAGCCATGTGTGGTACGAGCCGTGTGTGGTACAAGCCGTGTGTGGTACGAGCCATATGTGATACGGGCCATGTGTGGTACGAGCCGTGTGTGGTACAAGCCATATGTGATACGGGCCATGTGTGGTACAAGCCATGTGTGGTACGAGCTGTGTGTGGTACGAGCCGTGTGTGGTACGAGCCATGTGTGGCACGATCCGGGCGTGATACGGGCCATGTGTGGTATGAACCGTGTGTGGTTCCCACCTTGTGAAGTATGAGCCAGTTGAGATAAAAGTGGCCCATAGACTCGGGAGTTGTAGTTCACGTAGACTCTGGTGACGAGCAGCAGCTTAGGCTCGCCATCGGCACGCTACACTGATGGCTGTGGTTGGTTTTATGTGCTGAGTTTACCATGGAAGTATTCAGTGGCGTCAGAGAGCACGTGTGTCAGTAGGGAGTGTACATATATTCATACACACCGAATATTCAGTAGCGTCATTGGACGCGTATGTTGGTAGGGAGTGTATATAAAGTATATTTATGTATTTTTAGACGCCAGGTATTCTCTGTTGTGATAGGATGCATAGTCACTGGAGAGTGTAGATATTATTTACGTATTATTTTCGGTGCCCGGAACAATCACGTTTACGATAAGGAGCACGGGCCAGTTAGGAAAGAATAGTCGATGGTTAAACTATTTATAGGTACTAATAATAAAATATAATGGCAAATTTATCAGTGCCAAGTTTTTCTGGCACAAACTGGTCTTAGTTTTAGCTACGTTTTAATGCATTTTGCCTATTGAATAATTTTAGTTTGGACACCTGGAATCTGGAATTGCTGCCACTCTGTATGAACAGTGGGACATTGACCACGTTTTTGGGCCTACCCGAGGCTACCCGTGGCTACCCGTGGGATCTGGAATTGCTGCCGCTCTGTATGAACAGTGGGACGCTGACCACGTTTTTGGGCCTACCCGAGGCTACCCGTGGCTACCCGTGGCTACCCGTGGGATCTGGAATTGCTGCCGCTCTGTATGAACAGTGGGATACTGACCTCGTTTTGGGCCTACCCGAGGCTACCCGTGAGATCTGGGGGCTTACTGCCGCTGCTCTGTCAGATGCCTTTGCGCCAGGTGACGACAATGTTGTGCCGAGTTTCATCGACTATTTTGTGTGTGCACAGTGATGTTTGTTTGTTTGTCCCTGCAAGGATGGCTGCGCTCTGTTGCTGTTTGCTTAGAGGTTCTTGCCTCGAGATCGTTGCGGGACTCTCAGTTCTGGGCTTGTTGAGAGCACGTCGGGGTCGTTACGATGTTATCACGTGTGGGCATGGAGATGAGGTGTTTTGATTTACAGTTGTGTAACAAAATCAACCAAGGGGTTGAATTAGTGGCCTGAATAAAGACTTGTGTGACCACATACTGATCCTTCTTCGAGCAACCCCTTCATAACAACTTGTTCTGTGCCTAAGTCTGGTTCGCGAGCCCCTACTATCAGCACCAGTGTAAATGGGGGATTGATGACATATTGTCTCCCATAGCGTCAGAAGGGTCCAAGAGGGGTGTGGGCATAATGTGGAGTCCATATTTTGGGCATGTCAATAAAAAGGGGAATAGGCTTTTATGTCGTTTGCAGCAGCCCTACGGGCATTAAGCGCGTGAGCCTTTACAGAGGATAGTGATATCACGTGTGAGAGACAACTGGTTCATCAGTTTCTGCATTGGTTGGGAAACGTTCAAGTGGAAGAAGAGGCTGTCAGAAAGATCTTAGCTACCTTAGGGGATGCAGTAGTCACGGCTCATCAAGCTATAACACTGCAGAGAGTTTTGGAAGACATCTGTCAGGTCACGTCCACGGGTCCACCGACGCTCACATCAACAGGGGTTTGACCAGAGGAAATGCGAGGTGAGTAGATTATTACGATTTATCATTCACGAAAAGAAATAGGAGGGTCAGCGTTGAATAAAGAGAATGAGCATATTTTTGAGAAGATAGAACAACTCAGTGATAGGGTAGAGGTGTTGGCCATACAAAAACGACGGGTGTAATATAAGAATGAGGAACACCAGCGTTCCCATATATCCGCGTCACGCATGGACGTGCATGGAGTCCAATAGGATCACGTAAAAAAACCGTTCAAAAATCATATATTCAAACTTAACTCGAATTGACGTTATGGGCCTTGTTGTTTTGAGTGTGGTTGGTTTGGGCACATATGGTGGGAATGCCCCTCACACCCCTAACACTGGAATATAGAGGAAGGATATAAGAGTTACATACCGGTAATTCGTGTTAGAGCAATCATAAATGGATTTACGACAAATTGCCTCTTGGCCACAGGTGCATCACATTGTTTCCTGCGAGAATATGTATGGTGTCGAGTCAAACCTGGGTAACTACAGCCCACATCAGTAGTTGTTTTGCAAGCAAACTCAGAAACCCTGCAAGTGAAAGGAGTCGGAGTAGGAGTAGGACGTACATATTTGGAAACAAATGTGAGCGTGTGCTCCAGTATTGTAGAAGAGTGTGTGCTAGGCTGCAATTTTATTCGTAAGACCAAGTGCGAGACAAACCCCTAGGAAATCCAAGTGATAATAGGAGAGGAATTAATCCTGGAGCTTGGGGTGAATATAGTGCAGGCTGAAATAAGCAAAACAGTGATTATTTCAGGAGGGATGGAGGTACGATGTTGTGTTAGCATTCTGGAGGACATAAATGCCCAAATCCTTTTGATCGAACCTAATCCATAGTGCAAGGAAAAATAAGGATTTCTGACAGCACGTTCGGTGGTGCAAGGGACGAAGGGGGCAATATAGTTGAGAAACCTAGATATTGAAACAGTGACCTTGTACAAAGGAACTCACGTAATGATTGCATCAGTATGTTATGTAGTGTGTGCGGGAGTAAGAGAAACTTCAATGGCCAAAGAGTTTGACTGGTAGGAACAAATAAATATTTGGCAATGGATGAACTAAAAAAGATCAAGGCATGCATCAATCGCTTTCACGGGGAAGTGGCCAGAGGAAAGGAGGACTATGGCCACACTTCGGTACTACCATACCAAATTTATACATATATATAGATAATCATAACATCCAATGGGATGCTTTCAAGCAGCCCCAAGCACCCCCGGACATCGTAACCAGGGGCAATTTCTAGGTCGGTAAATAAAAGAACTCCAACACTCGCATCCTGAATGGTGGGATAATCTGGTCCAGGCAGGACAAAATTCATTCAGAGAGAGCACATCCAATTAGTAAGTATCCATGGCGCATGATAATACACAAAAGAGAAGTGGCTGAGAGGAAGGTAAGAAGGATGATGAGGACAGGAATAATAAGGTAATCAACGTTTCCCTGGTCTCCCCAGTAGTGTTATCCCAGAAGAACAATGCTCCCTTTAGTTTCTGTGTAGACTTAAGGAAGTTTAATGATGTTACTATTAAAGACAGTTACCCATTGCCAAGTATCTATATCATGCTAGACTCATTACCAGAGGCCAGATTATTTAGTTCACTAGTTATACAGTCAGGCTATTGGCAGTGTGAACTAGCCCCAGAAAATTGCCCTAAAACAGCCTTCTATTTAGGTACCGGACTTTTTGATCTCAATGTTCTTCCTTTTGGCCTATGTAATAGGCTGGAAAACTTTCAGAGATTAATGGAAGTGTTACTGGATGGCTTAAGGGGGAAAGTGTGCTTGTGTATCTAGATGTGATGATTTTTTTTGTAGGAGCTTTGAGGAACATTTACAGCAACTGTCAACCGTTTTAGATCGTTTGCAGGAGGCTGGATTGAAGATTAGCACTGGGAGGTGTAAATTCTTTCCACAAACAAGTGGAATACTTGGGAAAATTGGTGAGTGATTGTGGTATTTCAACGTACCCAGCAAAAAAAAAGCATGACGTGGTATTGGTCTAATCCCACAAACTTGAAAGAATTAAGAGATTTTTTTGGGTACGGAAAGCTACTATCGTCGGTTTATAAAAGGGTTTGCATCTATGGCAGAACTTCTACATAGGTACACGATCAAGGGTGAACAGTTCAGATGGATAGAGGAGTGTGACAGAGCCTTCTGAATGTTGAAAATTGTCAAAAAATGTTGCCCTTCCCAGAGTATCCAAGACCACATAAACCATTTATTGTAGACTCCAGTGCCAGTGCTACAGGGATTGGAAGAGTTCAAAGCCAGATACAAAAGGGTACAGAACGGTTTGTCACGTACTTCAATCATCCATTAACAAAGCAAGAGCGAAGGTACTATACAATGTGGGGATAACATATCGATCTTGTCAGTGTAAGTCAAAATTTCCATGCGTGTATTAGTGGAGCTCATTTTACGGCACGGACGGTTAACAACAGCCTTTTTGGTTGAAGAGTTTCCGTGAACCAGAGGGATAAATCACTAGATGATAGGAGCAGTTGGCATGGATCGACATGGAAGTGATTCATTGGGCAGGCATGCAGCATTAAAATGCGGATGGGCTGTCACGACGTACCTGAGAGCAATATGGCTTGAATATGGCAGGGAGCTATTGCCCCAAAGTGTGTGCAGGGACGTCATAACGGGCCATAAATGGCCAAAAATGCGATGGAGATCAGGAAAAAGTTTGCACCCTCGTGGTTGCACAATAGGAGGTTGGGTATGTGGACCAATCATGGACCTATTACACCAAAACTCGACTGATGGAACAGGGCTTCAAAGGGTTTCGCACTATCTATGGATATTAATGAAACCCCAATTAAGTGAGAAAGGAGTTCTTTACGGAGTAGATCATGCCATATATCAGGCAATCCCCAAGCGGTAGTGCCCGCTACCTTAGTGAAATACATTTTGTGCCATTATCATGGAAATTCCAGTTCAGGAGAACATCTAGGAATTGTCAAAATATTTGAACGACAACGAGAACGTTTTTACTGGGCAGGTATGCATCGTGACGTACGGCGATGGTGCGGGACGTGTATATATTCTAATCAAAGCAAGAAACCCATACCAGGGGCTAGGGAACCTCTACAAACATATGTGGCCATCAGTCGAATGGATCGAGTTGCCATATATATCCTTTCACACCTGGTCACAGATGAAGCCTATTGTTATGTGGTTGTAGTGGCCGACTATTTACTAAGTGGTTCAAGGCATTTTTATAAGTAGTTCCCTAACAAGATAGCCCAAACAGTAGACCGGGTATTTGTGGCCAGGTTTTTATGTGGCTATGGGGCACCGGAAGTGGTACACTAACGCCATGGTCAGCAGCTTGAATCAGAACTGTTCCATTAGATGTACTCATTACTGGGAATACTGAAGACCCACACTTCACTATTTCACTCTCAATTTGATGGTGTGGTGGAGGATTTTTGTAGAACACTTCTGTCGATGCTAAGTTACTCGGCTGGAGACAACCATTGATCCTGCGACTTTGAGCAACCCCACGTGATGATGCCATACATAGCCAGTGTGCCCGAGAGCATGTGACACACTCAGAACAGATTGATGATTGGAGACGAAGTTCGTTTACCAGCAGACGTCCAGTATGGTCTACCACCGGATAATGCTTTATGATCCCCAAAATATTATATTTCTCACTTGCAACAGTCTCTTGATAGTGTGCATGTGGCAGCACGGTAACACTTGAGCAGAGAAAAGAAGCGAGAAAAGGATTTGTACGATCGGTCTTCTAGAACACAATTATATCGAGTGGGTAACAAAGTGTGACTCCATCAACCTTATACCAGAGTAGGAGAAGCTTCAAAACTTCATCGACCGTGAACGGAGCCATTAATGATAAAGAAAAACCTTTAAAGGGTAATATACAGGCTACAGCATGTAGGGTTTCACCATAAAACCACTAATATTCACCATGACCGACTCAAATGGTTCATTGAAGTTCCGTAACCTAATCAAGCTGAACGGCTGAAATGAGCCCGAAGGTGACCAGGACGACATCCAGGAAGCAAAGTGCAAGGAGGAGAATGAAAGGACAAATGAATTAGGCCAACGGGATCAAGTCAATCAGGCTAGACACTCACAAGACGCATTTCAAGAGAGAGAACTTAGTCCAAACTTACATACGGATCCTGTAACCTCGTCCAGAATAAATAAAGTGGCGTCACCTCCTTCAAGCTTGGCCAATAGTCCTGCACCAAAAAACTCTTCCATCTAAGAGTTCAGGCAGTAGTCAAAAGGGGTTTCATAGGGGTAATGTGAAGGAATGAGACTCAGAGCTAAACCATAGGTAATATGTATTCGTGGATTTTAGGAGGGCCACAAACACCACCACTACATCATAACAAAGAAGAGTTGGTGGAGCCACTAGGTGAAAAGGATGGAAGAATCAAAACAGAGTCAGAAGATGGGGCTCTATCCAACAGAATGCCACTGGTCATTAAGAAGGTTTCCTCATATGATGCACCACCCGGTATTCCAACACAAGAGGATATTTATATCCTATATATCACACATCAGACATCTGGGGGTCAGTAACGTCGTGTGGTGCGTGATTTAGCGCTGCTCAGGATCTGGTAGCAGAACTTACAGGAGGAAACTTCTAGAGAAGAGGGAGTAGTGTGACTTACAAATGTCAAAGATTCCAAGAAACAGGGAGTCGGCCAGGTAGAAGTTATTAGGGGTGGCAATTGTTGTCTTATGAAGGTGTATTAGACATGAAAAAAAGGGTGATAAGCCATTTAAGGAGAGTAAAGTGCTGGGGATAAACGCGTAGAGTAGAACGTGACTCCGGCAGTGAGTGCTACGAGCCGGGCATGTGAGCCGGTCCAGGTGTGTGGTGTACCCAACGTGCGAAGTGTGAGCCAGTTGAGATACGAGTGGCACGTAATATTATTAATTATAATAATAATAATAGTAATATTTAGCACCGCGTTCTTACTACCCGTTCGGGTTATACGCTTTAAGTACTAATTACTCTAATGGATTAGGAATTGGGAAGGTTGAATTAGAGGAAATGAAACCGCATTTGCGTGGAGGGAGAGGCGAAACCATTTAGGAAAAACCACCCCCAGTTCACCCGACCGAGATTCGAACCTCGATCTCCCCGTCTTCGGCAGTCGAGCTCCCCGTCTTCGGCAGTCGAGCTTCAACACGACAAGCGCGTTAGCCAACTACGCCACCGAGGCGGGTGAGTAGCACGTAGACTCGGGAGTTGTAGTTCACGTAGACTATGGTGACAAGCAGCATCTTAGCCCCACCATCGTCACGCTATAAAGACACACTTAAAAAAAAAATACATCTCCCAAATCTCAACAATTGTTTATGTAGTCTATCTATATATATATATAGCAAATTAATACATCAAAAAGTAAATGTAAAATTACTAAGACTGAGCAGAATACCAATATTAACCCCCTACTGTCAAATTAGTCACAACATGCCTACATAGCACATGACTTTGTAAACAATTAGCTTCAAGTAGATATATTTACTTTATATAAGCTGGTTTGATGGTTAATAAAATAGAAAGGCTAATAATTCTAGTTGGGTGTATTGAGGTGGTATATTTCTCAATCGTTCCCATTTCTCTATACAAGCCAATAGGAATACTGCTATTTTAAATTAAACTTCTTCTATTTCCCCATTAATACGAGGATGTGGAGAACCTAGATGAGAAGTGCAAAACAAATAATACTAAAAATTTAGATTGCATAGATATATAAGTCTAAACGTCCGAAACCCTAACCGAGTTGGTAGCGTGCATGTCTACTGAGCTGAGGGTCCCGGTTTCTACTTCTGGCATGGCCGAAAATGTACTATCATTGGTAAAATGTGGGTTTACCCTTTCACAGTGATGAACTAATGGCCGGGAACTGGATATAGTATATGTACTATTCTTGAAGTTAGATTATAAAACATATAAGGGTACAACAAGCCTAGCAAGCTGGTAGTGGAAAATATACATGGCTCGAATAAAAAACTGACCCAAACCACAGGCTGGAAATTGTAATGGATGTAAAGATACATGAACGTATAGCTGCAACTAGGAGTTATTTGAAGTCATAAGACATCCACATAGATTGTGCTAAGCTGTCGAAGACGGGGATATTGAATTTCGATCCCAGCTGGGTGCACTGAGGGTGTTTTTCCCTAAAAAAATTCTACACTGCCTCCACGCAAATATTGGTACACTTCCTCTAAATAAGGCCTTCCTATTCCCTAGCCAATTAGTGTAATTAGTACATAGGCGTATAACCTGAAGAGGTAGTAAGACGTGGTGCTAAAAAAGTTGCATGACAGGCTCTCACTGAATAATACACAAGTATAACATAATAGCTGCATAAAAATATAAAACAAAAAATCATAGGTAGTTAGCGATACGAGACGGAAAATTGTACAACTATTATTTCTGTAAAATAATTTCAACTGATTAAAGAGATAATAATAACAGTAATATTAATAATTAGTGGTAGCGATAATAGTAGTAGTAGTATTAGTAAATAAACACCTCCGTCGGCGTCCGCACGGTCTAACGCGCTACTCTCACAATAGACTAGACTGCCAATGACAGGGAAATCTGAGTCCGAACCCAGTCGGGTATCCTGAGGACAGTTTTCCTAAATGGTTTTCCACTTTCACGCCACACAAATGCGAGTGAAATTTCTTTAAATTCAACCTTCCTTATCCCTAACACATTGGCGTAATTATTACATACACGTATAAGCCGAATGTGTGATAAGATATGGCGATAAAAAATTAGTAAAGAAACAAATTAATGAGAGTATTTGTAGACACGTTATGTTAAAAAATCATACTACAAATTTAGTTTATCAATAAGTTAATTAAAATAATTTTAAGGTTTACTCGAGATTTTTCTCCCTCCCTCCCTCCTTTACCTATCATGCTTCCTATCAACCCCTCGGCCACCCCTATCCCCCTTTTCCTCTTCTTTTAACACACTCGTCTCCCGACACAGCATATTTTGAAGTGTAATAGGATCAAGGTGTCACATTCTAACCCCCCAACCAGAAGCCACCACTGCGGAAAGTTTTCATCTCTATAATGGTAACTATATAATGGTGCATTGACATCATTAAATAAACCGTAAGAAGAAGGATAATGCAAATTTAAAACATATACCGAGTAAATTAATTAAAAGAGATATCCTTTAATAATAATAATAAAAGTATACTATGGCCGTGGGGTCTAGCACGCTACTCTCGGAAAAGACTAGACTGCAGAGGATGGGGAGATAGGGGTTTGATCCCGATCAGGTGCACTGAGGGTTGTTTTTCCTTAATGGTTTCCTACTCTGTCTCTCTCTCTCTTTCTGTCTCCACGTACATTTGGGTGTAATTCATCAATCTACCTACCAAACTCACTAGCGTAATTATTACACATGCATATACTTCGAATGGGTAGTAAGACGTGGTGCTAATAATAAAAAGGTATAAATATTAGTGTGGAGAAGGCACTTTACCTCATCTGCCTGCCTCAAATAGTGTTGTATATCAGTCAGAGTTTATATAGTAGGTAACACAATAGCCCATCTTGCGTTTTTATAACATAATATAATGCATATCTTATAACTATATACTATAATAATTGATTCTTTATGTTTTCCGTCATGAATTCTAGCAGTTTATTATTTTTACGTAGGGCTGTCAGTTTCGGATTCAAATCTAGGTTCATGCCACTAGATTATACTATTGTATTCTCGATAGTTCATAACCAGGAGGAAAATGTACTGGAATTTGGTAAGTTGGATTGTGTGAAAGTGGTGTGATAAAAAAATAATCCAGGAACAATAACCTAAAACTGAGTTCTTAATGTATTGTACTGTCCAAACTTGTAAACCCTATGTTGTTTTGAAAAGGAAGGATGAGACTGCAGCTTTAACATTTTATTTAAAATTTATTTTTAAATCGGGAGTTATTTTTATTTTGTAATATTATTTTTAACTATGAATTAGCATTTTATAATATTTAGGCCCTTCAGTCAGTTTGGAATTCAGTACATTTATTTGATGTTAAATGCACTCACTGGGTGCGTTGGACGATGAAACAAACGGAAAGAGCTTATCTAGCACTGATTTTTCGTTCTAAGAGAAAAAATACATTTTCCTTAGTATGGCGCGGCTTTCATTGTCCAGCCAACCAGAAAGCCAGGATTCAAACTACTCTCCTGTGATAGGTCGAGATTGTCAGTCCACTCTAGTGCAATCGTTGATGTCATCAGAATTTGAAAAAGACATGAGCTAGAAACGAACTCCGACTGTTAAACAAGGAGACACTCAGTGACCGGGGTGGCGACAAGACGTGTGTGTGTTTCTTGTCGTCTCATATTTAACTATGGTATAGTGTACAGTGACTAGCTAGAGGCGGGTTGTTTGTAAAAGCTGAGATTGGCAATTATTATAGTAACACATATAAAGGAATACTCTAACAATAAATTGATTTAAAAGTGTTAAACGTATATTTATTGTATAAATGGGAATTTACTTCTATGATAATCGCGTTGATAATAGAATAAAGTTAGTCAGGGATAGATATCAAGATTATATTAAGTCGTCTTTAAGTAAATTTATGTAATTGTCGCCCAATTGAATGGAATTAAATCGTCATGGTGGAAGAGGAGGAATTCTTCAATTGGTTACCAAACGAAAAGGCCTTTAGATTTTTAAAATTGGAGCACAATAGTAGGGGCTTTCAGCATATAAGCCTCTTTAAAATTTTATATTATTTTAATAATTTCTTTCCATGCCCCTGTTCTTTAAGAGAAATAAAAACAATCGAATATATATTGGAGAAAACCAAATTAGAAACCTCACTACTAAATAAACCATAATATAAAATAAACATGAAAAATTGTTATGCTGCTTTGTCCTAAAATAAAATTTGTGTGCTGTTAGGTGGAATGACAATCACGTGATTTCAATGTCCCTGGCAAAGCGTTACTCTACTGTAGAGCTTAGTTGAATTAATATTCTTTAGCCCAGTGTAGCAGGATAATAAAACTCCTACATGGGAGGAGAGGAACTATTTGATTCAAATATTTCCACAAAATAGCAACAAATGCTACCACTCAATCCTACTTTTGACTACTAAATGTGCGATAAACTGATATTACATATCCCATTTATATGACTACAACTTTGGTACTTGCTGTGTTTTTCAGTCCAGAGATATTCTCTAACTTTCAGATAAGGCAAAAAGCTGAAGACTAACAGACGAATTATTTAAGGGTCGTAGTTAGCTAACAAATTATTAAAACTTACATTTTTGTCTTCTTAGCAACGCCATAATCTAGAATAGAGGTGAGCAAACTTTTATCTCCGAGGGCCACATGGACATCAGCAAGGTCTCTAGCATGCGACAAAAATCTAAATTTACTAAATAATAAAATTTATTTTCACACAAAAATACATGTATTAGTCATACAACTATGTAACTTTGGTACACAAAGAAAGTAGCCAATAAAATCTAATATGTCATAGCACCTAAATTTAAATATGCCATGACTCATGTTGCTTCTTAGCCTACCTAGATGTTGTGTGGTAAACTACTCAAACTGTTATTAGTGGGACGTATGCAACTTCCTTGATGTGACACTAATCTGCGACACAGGCCGCTTGTAACCCGTAGTTTCCTGCTGATGTAGATCATGGCCTTAAAGCTCCTTCTCCTCGCAGTTAAGAAAAACTAATCAATATACATTGTTAGAATAGTCCCATGGAGAATGGATCCGTTGGGTTTATCTCATGGTCTACACTAAATATTAGAAATACTAGCAAGTACAAGGTTCCCTCTATATCATCTTACCGAGAAAATGAAATACGCCAAATTGTTAATAATATTATATTGTACCAAGACATGAATTTTAATCAAAATCGCTAATGCCAATTACGATAAAATATTTTTTTTCTCTTTCCAATCTTAAGTGAACTACACATATTTTTTTCTGGAGAAGATCTTTAACTTTTAAAGAAAACGTTGTGTGACCTTATGAAACCCTAATACACCAAGTCAATATTATCAATATGCATAATTTCAACTTTCTACGTCACTTAGAAGATTCTTGATTATGTAGAAAGACACAAATAATTAGTAAATTATATGTTGAGCTACATTACCAAACAGGATGTATTTTAATTAATTTAAATAAAATACTAAGGGTGGTTTTCATTTGATGATCTATCATGATTTTGTCATCCCCTTTCATAGTAAGAGTTGGTGCTTGTATTATGGAGAAAACAAAATGTTTAGATCTCTCATCAGAGTGGAATGCAGGTGATCGGTGTTCGAGATCCGGTTGTACGTACGTAGAGTGAATTTCCATTAAAGGTTTTTTACTCTGTTTCCCAGCAAATTTTGGTCTATTTAGTCTAAATTTAACCTTATTTATCCCTATCCCATTAGTGTAAATATGAAAAGAGTCCTGAGAGAAGTTAAATTTAGTGAACACATTAGTGTAACGTTTCTATAATCAAATTTTGTTTGTGGTGTAAACTGCTTTCAATCCATTGTCTCACCGTTTAGTAAAACCTGTTGGATTAAAGAGCTGTGTGTAAAATTAAAATAATTGTTTTACAATATTGTAGCGTATACTCTCATCATAATTTCTCAAAAATCTGTTCGACACCGTTCCCAGGTGTAGTAAATAACTGGAGTGGTTAGTGTGAGATGAAGGAAAGTTGAGAGTTTCCTACGTTCCACTCCTTGACTCCTCTTTGTCTTCCTCTTCTTGCAAGCTCCTGGTGCAGTCTACCTGTAGCGGCTATAATAGTTTGGAGGTTTACACCCGGGGGAGCAAGGCGAGTAAGAAAATATATAAGTAGAGATATACACGTGTGTAATAGGAAAGATGGAAAAACAGAGAGAAAATAAGTTTTATGAGTCTTAGGAAGAGAAGTGACTAATAAAAAGAACTAAAATAAAGCACGAATAGGAAAAATAATATAAATTAAATAAATAATAAGGAAAATGAAGTTTTTGTCAAAAAATCACTTTTGAGAAAAAAGCTTTGAAAAGAATACCAGATCAGAAATGTTGTATATAATATTAATACTTTCTATAAATGATAGAGTATAAATAATTATGTTATAATCTTCTTCAAAAGCTTCATAATACAATTTTCTTTCCCAATACACACAATAGGTAACACTTTATAACATCTGTATAATTCACATCTTTGCTCATGTAAGTTCTGTTGCAGTCAAGGTGTATGTGATGCAAATATAATTTAAAATTACTTTAAAATTACTGTTTTAAAATATATGATACTTTCGCTTAGCACTGCTTGGTATCTAACTGATAATAATTGCTTTTAAAAATACAAAATATTCCCAATCTATATTATATTTGGATAAGAACGGAGATTTGCTTACTTTCACTCCTCTCTTTCTTCCAATATCAAGTCTTAAATTATAAAAGCTGAGCATAACAATTCTTATTCTTATAAAGATAAATAATACCTTTAAAGAGTTGAGTTTCCTTGGAAATTTCTGGGTTAGAGGAACCAACAACAAACCAATAACAAAATTATAATGAATGAACGCTATAAGCTACTCAACCAATCCTACCTGTATGTTCTTGGCACTGGTACAGCTGGGGGAGGGAGGGTTTAATGTGAACCTGATGATGTGGTGATGTGCGAGGTAGAACAATATATTCAGAAATTGAATCAATTTCACGATCTTCCAGAGCCCAACAATATTGAAGGGAACTGACACTGTGGCACCAGTTTATGAAGTCATCCGATAAATGCCTCGAAATGCAATTGAGGCCCTTTCTATGTGTAATGTGGATATATTTCCTGTCATACACGAACTTCTCATAATAATGACTACACTTCCCGTAACAACGTGCACAAATTAACTCTCTTTCCCGTTCATAAATCTGTTGAAATCATACCTGAGGAACTCTACAAGTTGAGACAGACTTAATGGGCATGTTCTTATGTACGATAAAACCTTTGATCCAGTATCTAGACTCAAGCGGAAGCTCAGGACCAGGCCGGGACAGGAATTTCTGAAGTCGAAGGCTATAAAAGTGAACAATAAGTTTGCTAGCCTGTCTAGCCTACAGGATGAAACAGCGACCAGTCAAACGGGGCAACCAAGTGGAGGCATGAAGGAAAGTTCCACCCCGTGGCGTATAAAGACCCCTCCGGTGTTCGTAACTAACGCGACACAATACAACAATGTTATAAAGCTCCTAAACAGCGGCTTGCAAGACAATTACAAGGTGTAGTGTATTTCACAGGGGATTAAGGTGGTCACGACCTCCTTCAGGGATTACTCCGCCCTGTTAAAGCTACTCAAACAAAACACGTTAGAACACTTTACGTATTTACTTCCCAAGGACAAGCCCTTCATGGCTGTCATCAAGGGCCTTCACGCAAGTATGTCCTGCTCAGACATAAAGGCGGAACTGGAGGACAGGGGATTCACGCCAACCGATGTGAGGCAGTTATACTCGAAATCATATCCACAATCAGCGACACTGAGACCCCTACCGATATGTGTCTGCACCTTGCCAAGGACAGAAGGGGTGGGTGAGGTCTTTATTGTACTGGTCATCAATCATAATGTAGTCAAGATTGAGGAGTATCATGCTTCACAGAGTACAATTTTTCAGTGCCACCACTGCCAACATTTTGGACCCTCTAAAAACTACTGTTCCCAAAAACCACGCTGCGTCAAGTGTCTAGGAGGTCACCTGATGTAGAGAGCCAGAAAAAAAGATAAAATAACGCCAGCACAATGCGTAAACTGTAAGAGACAGCATGCAGAAAATTACCGCAACTGCTCTACTTATCTACGAGAGCTGGAGAAGAAAAACCGGGTGTCAGAAAAGAAAAAAGAGGGGGAAAGTAAAGTGGCTAGCCCTGCTTCCTGCGTGGCTGGGAATTGCAAACCCTCAACTGGCCAGCAATCTTCTGCTAGCTAACCAACATCAGCAGTATATGTGGGATTGAATCAATAATCTTACAGTGGGGTCGTCAAGAAGCTTGCCAGGAAGGACAAACAAGAAAACCGTTCCACGGAAGAATCCTCGGATTTGAAGGACCTTCTCCAAATTCTCAAGGAAATCAACGTGGTGGGCTAACTCCAACTCCTTAAGAAGTAACTCGTACGGCTGAAGAATGTTCCAGACAAGACAACCAAAGTAATGCTTCTTCTGGAAGATGCAACCGAATTCTACTGCGATGGCAACTGATCAGGGAAGAGGTGTAGAAGAGTCATTGAACATACTGTTTTGGAACGCTAATGGCATAGCCCAACATGAACATGAGTTTTGACAACTTCTGGGGACGTATAGAGTCGACGTAGCATTGATCTGTGAAACCCACCTATAGGAACAGAAGAAGATGTGGTTCTGCGGATACGAGATGTATCGCAACGATAGGACAGCTGGCTAGGGAGGGGGCACAACCGTGTTGGTGCGCAGTAACCTTTTACACTATTAAACGACTTTAACGGGTATGGACTATATTGAATCCACTTCGATAGCTATTCCCACAGGGTGGAAACAGATAGTTTTTACCGTTGTCTACAGAAGCACTGCGGTCCCATTCACCATCGATGACCTAGACAGGCTCACGTTAAAAAAGGATTTCCCCGTAGCGGGAGATCTTAACTGTAAATATACTAGTTGGAACAGCCGCGTGCCCAATCAGGCAGGTTGGACACTGGCTGGCCAGGCAGCAATCAAGAACTACACAGTCCTGGTGACTAACAAGCCAACGTTCTACCCATCCAATTACAGGAATCTTCCCGATTTTCTGGATGTCTTTCTGACGGATCTAGATACGCTTCCGGAAGAACTCGAAACCTTAAATAAACTTGACTCCGACCATCTCCCGGTCTTCGGAAGGATATTCCTGAAGACAAACCCAAGATTGTCGTACCTTAGGAGGAAGATCCCCAGGAGTGACTGGGACAAGTATCGGCAGGTATTGACGGATGAAGTTCAGTTGAACATGGAGGTAAGCTCCACGGAAGAATTGGACAGTTCCATCACTCTTCTGACAGCCACATTACTCGAGGCATACCAAGATACAACTGTATTCTAGATGCCACCGGTTTTGTTGAAGAGGGACGACCCGGAGCTGAGTTACTTGATAGCCATGAATAGGGAAGCACGCAGGGATTGGCAGCATCACCGGGACCCAAGGCATCGTGCAGAGTAGAGTAGGCTAAAAGCCCTTGTGCATAGAAAGGTTAAAGTTCTGAAGTTGACCAACTGGAATGATTATGTAGCGAACACTTTGGCTAGGGATGCCAACATGTGGAAGGTAACGAGACAGCTCAAAGGTACGAAAGGAAAGGCGGGGACCACGGTCATCCACGGAAGGAGGGGTTTGGAATACCGGGGTGGGGCCAAGGCAGAGGCCATTGCGGAATCTCTTGAAGTCCAGTTCAAGGCTAACTCAGAGCCCCAAGATGAAGAGTTTACCAGGACAGTAAAAAGAGTGGTTGAGGTATACCTCGCAGATCCTGTTATAGAGTTACCACCCCCTATCACCAGAAATGAAGTCACCCACCAGGTGGAAAAGCTGAAGCTACGGAAAGCGGCAAGTCACGACAGTGTCTCGAACGAGATGTTGCGACACGTTCCGGAATGTGTAATCCAGCTCTTAACAAGAATGTTTTGAGCGGCATTACTGGCAGGTTACTTGCTGGAGGCGTGGATGGTTGCCGACATCGTTTCATTGCCTTAACCATGCAAGGACTGAAAATTACCGCAGAACAGACGGCCCATCAGTCTGCTTAGCAGTGTAGGAAAACTATTTGAGAAAATCATTATGCAGCGATTGAAAGCCTTTGGGAGATATCATCGAATTGTCCCCGACATCCAATTTGCATTTCGGAACCGTCTTTCAACGGTAAACCCAGTCCTGAGCCTAGTGGAGGACACGACAGAGAGCTTTAATCAAAGGGAAATCACGCTAGCTGTACTCATGGATGTAGAGAAGGCGTTTGATAAGGTCTGGCACGCCGGCCATATTTACAAATTGATCCAGGCCATTTTCTCAAGGGTTTATGTGCATCTAATCAAGAGCTTTCTAACTGTACGACACTTTCAAGTCAAGATGGAAGGTAAAAGGTCGCCTCTTCATAGTATCAATGCGGGGGTGCCGCAGGGCTCGGCACTCTCACCGTCCCTATACACTGTGTATGTTGCTGACATCCCCACGGACCCGATGATCAAGACTCGGCTCTTCGCAGATGATACTCTGTTCTACATTGCCAACAGGAACGTGAAGTACGCTCATCTCCGCCTGTAGCGGTACCTCGACGAGTTTAGAAGTTGGCTGGAAAAATGGAGGATAAAGGTCAACGCAGAGAAATCGACAGCCATGATAATTACGAAGAGGAGACCCCAAGCCTCGCCCCAGCTTGTAGTGTTGGAGGAGGCTATCCCCTACGAGAAGTCAATGAAATACCTCGGGGTGATGTTAGATTCCAAACACACATGGTTCGAGCACGTAGTCTACACAAGGAGAAAGGCAATGAGGGCCTTCATAGCAAATTACGGCCTGCTCAAGAGCCCCGTGCTGGAGAACAACATTATGCTGCTGCTGTTAAAAAGCTTAATACAACCTATTCTGGTATACGTATGTGAGGCGTGGGGGTATGCTTCCGATTCAGAGATAGTTACTCTACAAGTAGTGCAAAACAAAGTACTTAGGTGTGAACACCCGAACTAACAATGGGTACATACATGCTACCACCGGTAGTACGACTCTACAAGAAATCTTCCGGCAGTGAGGTGGCAAATTCTTCAAACAAGCCCGTGAGGTAGAAGACAACGCCATAGTTAGAAGACTCGGCCAGTACGACATGCGAGAGCCAAGGAAATACAAGAAGCCCCAGCTCTAATGAGCAAAACACCTACACACCTTCCCAATCAACCGCTTCCTACTAACCACTCCTGTTTCTCAGCATTGCCAAATCCTCGGGTCCTCATCCCCACACTTCCCCATATAGTCCAGTCAATCAGTGCTCGAAATGGGTTCTACCTGGAAAGTTTTGGAGAAGTTCTGATTTTTGGTTCATTTATATTTTTCGGTGTGCTAATTAAGAATTTCCACTTTGCCACCTCGAAAATTTTCGGTAAATATTAAAAAAATGCAAAAAACAACAAAAAACCTTGACTATTTTTGGTTGTTTTCTTATAACATGAAAACTATGCACTTTTCGAGAAAAATCGCTATATACAAAAATAAACTAGAGAAAATTCCCTACAATTTAACATTGCATGTTTTATTTTGCCAGACGAATAGTTAAGGCGCAAACGCGCGTTGAAACTATTTGAATAAGTGACAACGCTCAGTGTTCATCATTCAAGCGCAACCTGCTTCTTTCTCGTGATGAAGCTCTATTTTGATGATATTCTTATTAAGAACTAGTAATATGTGAATATCTTACAGTTTTCATTGTTATACCTAGTACCTTGGTGTTTATAGGTATAGGGCTATAACGTATACTCGTGTTGATACATGTGGTTTTTATTAACATAGGTACTGTTACAGTGACAAACTAAAAACAGTCGTGATAAAAAAATGTGTAGGAATACAATATGCAAGGGAAATATGTAGGGATAATAATAATAACAATAATATCAAAATCGTCTGGGCCGCTTTGTTGCTGAAGGTCCAGGCTGACCGATGTCTTTGTCCTCTTCCTTCAGAGCCTTTCGTTCATCTAGAAAATAAGTAAAGTAAAGAAGTAAAAAATTGTTATGTTAGTTCAACATGAGTGTATCAAGGTATGACTAAGGTGTAAAACCACCGAAAGTGGGTTATTAAAGAATGCATAGCTGTGTTCGTAAATGTATTAATCAAAATACCTTCTGATGGATCCGCTTCAAGTTCTTGGCCCGGGTCTTGAATTCCTTGGACGTCAGGATCGTCCACATCTTCATCCTCGTCCATATCAGCTTTCTCCAAGTTGTCGCAGGTTCCTTCACAGTTTAAACAAATTTTCGAACAATATAGGCCTGCCTTTCTACAGCCACAATTCCCTTGGCAGCCTTTCTTACATTTGCATGAAATGTGATTTAATATAGCTTCTGGGGCAAGGGGCTGCAGGGTGGTGACTGGCATGAGGCCGTTCTTAGATGTTTTCCACCCCCATTGTTCGGGTCTTTTTTCATGACCAAGCCATTGTTGAACCTGATGGAACACCCGTAGCGAATGTTGTCTTGCTGCAGCTTCAGTAGGGGGTAGTGAGGCAATGTTGGCTGTGGTCTTGTATGCAGACATAACATAGTGCCTGTACCTCATCTTATTTATTGAAGCTACTTTTTTCCCACCAACACCGTACAATGCAATAAGGAAACGTTCACCCGCATCGACAACTGCCTCTTTATCAGCTTCAGGGTTTTTAAACACCTGAACAATGTTAATCAGATCAGGATTCTTCTTCAAAGTATGAAGAAATTTCATCTTACCCTGATTGAACAAAGCTGATGTTGTGTCACACCCACTCATGGCATGTAAAAACAATATGTGTTCGGCAACTGTTTTGTCAACTGCACTTAGAGGATGATATAGTGTCTGAGGGACTTTGACTTTTCCTGGCTTAAGTAAGTGAACGTTAGGAGAAGTACAGATACCTGTCAAGACGACTATAAGATCTACATAGGGAGGGGAGTGGGAGAAAGAGAGAGATCGCGTGACAGAGAGACGGATACGAGGCGAGGGAAACATATACAAACTATTTCAGCGCGCACTTACGCCTAAACTATTTGTCTAAAAAAAAACTATACAAAGCTAAATAGTGGGAAATTTTCTCTAGTTTAATTTTTTATACGATACATTTTCTGTAAGAGTGCATATTTTTCACGCTATAAGCAAAAAACAAAGAATTGTCAAGTTTTTTTGTTGTTTTTTGAGTTTTTTTCATGTTTCCCGAAATGTTTTGAGGTGGCAAAGTGGAAATAATTCATAATCAGCACCCCGAAAAACATTAAGGAACCAAAAATCAGGACTTCTCCAAAACTTTCTAGGTAAAAATACCAGATTACTGGACTAATAAGCTAGAATCATTTTTCTTCACACCTGAACTTTCATCAAATCCATGTTCGCTTAGTGTCTAATTTCATTTTATGTATTTTCTTTCAGCTCGACTAGATCTTAATTACACACTACACCAAACTCACTTCGGGCCTAACTGCGCTTGTGTTTCCATCACAGTGTACGATGGCTCTAATTAGCAACTTCCCACTAACACTGTCGCTCCCAACATACAAACCTTCACCCTCCAACTCCATTTTCCCTTCACAACCAATTTACACTTTTAGAAATAGAGGTTATGATCTGTGACTACAGATTGGTACTTTAGGCATAAACAAACCACCTACCCCCTCCGAAAGTCGCTTCTTACATTCAGAGCGAGTAGTTCAAGGCAAACAAGAGAGCGAGAAAAAAAACTTAGCCATCGTTGACAATTTACTTATATTAAAAAAATATTGGAATTTTCCACCACACGGGCGTAGGTATTTTTTCCGACGTGGATAACGTTGAAGTGCCACAGTGTATACTTCAAGTTTTTAGTTTGTATTGTCATTTCTAAATATTTGAAAATGTTAACTTTGCCAGGGAGATAGTTCAATTTACTCATATATCTATTATAAATGGTATTGACACGTAAATAAATCTTCCCCGCTAATTGGTGCCTTTTGATGGCAGCAATCGATAATATACCCTGCGTGCTAGCAGTCCCTGCTATTTGGATCCCCCAACACCTCGGTAGAACGTAATCTATTAGGTTGCATGAGAGTATGATGTAAGTAGAGTAATCATTGGATGCAAGCTGTACAATATTTAGGTTTCTTGACGATATCGAGTCTTAGACATGAGAAAAATCTTGTTTGAGTTTTTACAATTCAAACCCCCTCAAAGATGTATTCGATTCATTATGTGGACTACTGTGTGTTAGTTATATAACATACATCACTAAACCAATTATTATTATTATCTATTATTATTATTATTATTATTATTATTATTATTATTATATTCTAAAGGTACATAGAAACATATACGACGTTAGCACCTAAATTAATATCAATTATCAGGCTTAATATCAGAGGATTGTAGGATCTAACATAAGTGTACATTAGATTACACTCAGATATAATAAAAATAGTCCTTACGGCCATCGCATTCTGTAATTGTATTTCTGTGGTCTAATTAAAGTAATAAATATAGCTTGTAAAATATAATTTCTCAACTTCTCGTTAAACCATGTTGATTAATCAGAATGGAATTTCCGTTATCCTATGCTTGGCCGCATAGTGATCAAATTAAACATATACCCCGTGAGGCCAAAATTGGTAATGTCAAACAGGGGTCGTCGTTACAAATATCTTTAAATCCCCTTCCGACGCAGAATTATTTAAAGAACCTTACAAGTCATGCCACCTGACTGAAACATAGATAATAAGATGGACCCTGTAATTCCATCTATTCAAAACCACTTAACTTTAACGTGTTTTTAATGTCATATTGACAGTTAGGACATAATAATATACTTGATTTAATAACCTGCTTAGGAAATATTCACACGCAATAAGTTTATTATCAATTTAATCGTAGTAGTATGTCCATTTATTTGGGAGGGCTACTATAAAATACTATTAAAACTAAATATTAAAATACCAAATAATACATTTATTCATCAGTAAAAGACGCAAAAGCTATAAATCCTGCTAATACTAATACTATAGAATACAATACACAGTAATCCATTTATTCATCAGTAAAAAAAATAGAAAAGATGTCCCTGATTTCTCACATAATAATCAAGTTTGAAAAAATTGTCAAGTTTTACCTGAACAAACATTAGATGTTTTTTTTAAAAAATAAATTAGAATCTGCCTCACAGTTTTTAAGTGTTAATACTACTCCCAAAATGTGTATCAAATCAAGGGTCTACGTTAATGAGTATTGCACCAATCGTATGTCTTGTGGTGCTATTACATTTCTTATTTATTTTAGATGATTGTAGTTCATCTAGTTCATTATTTGATAACTTATTCCCTAGAATAGACCTTTATATATTCATCTGCAGTAATTTCTTCCTCTGTTGGAAGATAAAATCAAGTTTTTTTTTAAATTTAATTTGATTCAATCTTATATATTTTATTTCATGGGCTTTGTACCTTTATATGACCTTATTGCAGCTTGAAAGATCTCTAGAACTAATACACGCCTCGGTGGCGTAGTTGGCTAACGCGCTTGTCGTGTTGAGCTCGACTGCTGAGGACGGGGAGATCGAGGCTCGAATATAGGTCGGGTGAACTGGGGTGGTTTTCCTAAATGGTTTTCCACTCTCCCTCCACGTGAATGCGGGTTCACTTCCTCTAATTAAACCTTCCCAATTCCTAATACATTAGAGTAATTAGTACTTAAGGCGTTTAACCCGAACGGGTAGTAAGACGCTGTGCTAATTATTATTATTATTATTATTATTATTATTATTATTATTATTCTAGAACTAATCCTTAAAGCCAACACTACCATCATTATTAACAAATGATTGTTACTCAGCGACCCGCAGCCCACCTGGTGGCGGAAATTAAGACAGAACAACTTCCATGCTCATCAGTTTATAGTAGAAGTGATGCATTATTATACCTTAAAATGTTAATAAATAGGAAAATACAGGGATACAAACATTAAAGTAGAAATGAAATCTGATGCAATTTAATTTTAACCATTAGTTATTGTTATAACAAATAATCATTAAGAAAGTGATATTAGAATATATAAAAATAATTCTATGTTCAAGAAAAAATTATAAGTACGCCTAAGTTTATATTTAAGCTTTACTTTATATTTTAGTTAAAATTCCTTATGGTAATTATATAGAATATGCGTTAAAAGTTTGCTTAATAAATTTTAAGTTTTATGCACACATATATTTGGAGGATTTAAAATTATGAATATACTAAATCAATATTAAGTCTCAAATAAATAATTTCTCAGGGGCCAACAACAATAACAGTTGCAAATAACCAACCCATGATTAACACAAACTAAAAAAAACTCCTAAACTTTTGCATAAACCGAGCTATATGTGCAAGATACCTTCAAAAAAAGACCTTCAACAATTCTCAAACATGATGAGAACTATTTAAAGTTTTCATAACTTCCGGGAACTTACTTGACAAAAGAATATTAATTTAAGAGCTTAAGTGGCAAACAATAAGTGCGTGTAAAACTTTTCATAATGGCCTAGCTCCAAAAATATGACTAACATCATTATATAATTAGCAGACATTAAGTTATAATTTAACTCATTTAAAACTAATTTTGTATTATAGTAACGTTCGTACTCAAGTATAACAACATATTAAAGTATTTGCACATTTATTTTCCGTCAAAGGCTATCAATCATGGCAATGAAAGTTTAATAGTTTATTTACATATTAAGATCTTTGGAAAAATATCATTATTAAATATAATAAAACAACAACGTGAGCGTTTAATAGTCTATTTCCACATCTTCGTCTTTGGAAAAATATTATCCTATTCTATCAAGTCTTACAACGAATAATCTTAACTAAAAAGTGTTATTAAAATGTTGAGTAATACGCAACAAAAGAATTTTGAAAAATATAAGTTTAATAATTATTTTTAAACAGAAACGTAATTTTGCTTACATTATCTCAACACCTCGTAGCTAGATGCTGCTACCTACCTAGTTCAAACCGAACAACTCACAAGAATGCTCTTCACTTGCCCGAACGACAGAGGTCGAGAGTTTAGGAATCACGTGGGAGTAACAAATGAATAGGATGGATGAAGAACATTGTAAAAGCTACATAGACGATTCTATAAGCATCTCGATCTATCTAAATTTCTGTGGAACCTTTTGCCTGGTTCCGCAGATGCTGGCGACTCCTGGTGATGAGCCTTGGGAACGCAGTCGCGAAGCTTAGTGTTGACGTGTGGATATGTGTGACAACTGCTGGGCGTGTTGCTTAGCGGGTTGAATAGGGCGACGATGGTGAGTAGATAACTTTCCTAACTAGTTTATTCCTTTAGACCGAGGAACGATGTTACATGGGTAATAAGATGCGTTGCACAATAAAAGTTTACCAATTAATTGGTCTGTACCCTTCATAAAGGTTTAGAGAAGGTAACAAACACATAAATAAATAAATAAAATGATTATAGAGTTTTATTAATGAATCATATAAACAGAGTACAATAAGAAACATAAGGGATAGTTAATTGGGTTTCCGTTGATTTCTGTAATAAATATATTTTCGTTGCAGATTGTAGAGTCACAACAAGTAGGTACCGCAATTGACCCATTTTCCCCCCCTAGAGGTGGCCCTACATATTGGTGTATATATTCAGATCCAGTAAATCTTGTGGGTTGAGCACAGGTCTTCCTTAGGGTGGCTACAGTTTTAGCCATGGTCTCGTGAGCTATGCTAACGTGTAGAAACGAATGATTATAAAATATACAAGGAATAGGTCTAAGTGTTTCTGTACGATAATCAATCAACTTAATTATTATTTTTGTTACTATTATCTATGTTGGTGATTCTTATGAGCTGTTTGATTGTGCTAGTAAAGCTTTTAATATACATCGGCACCCATTTTTAAACATCCTAATATGCGGATTGATATTATTTTTTCTTTAAATACTTGTTAGATAAACTTCTTAAGATCGTTTAAATAGTATAAATGTTTCACAAAGCCTTTAGTTATTGTTAACATGGCTAATTTACTATTTTTAGAATACTCTGCTCTAATATTGAACTTTTATAACTGACATAAAATAAAGTTATACTTATCTCCCTAATGATAATTAGTATAGAGCATTTTTTTATATAGATCCTAACTAACCGAGCCAAGGTAACTGTATAATTTTAAAAACTATTTGATACAACTCTATACAATTTAAATAAACTCAATACATACAGCGTATGTTTTTAAGTTATTAAATTTGTAAAGAGAGTAGAAATTATCACTTCTTAAAACTTTCACATAAACATTCGTAAGCGATAAACAAAATTACACCTGGACACGTCAATATAACCTGGTTTCGATTGTCGTATACAGGTGTTATTTTTAATAATTTACGAACATTATACTTGATGCGGCTATTTCCTCAACATAACTTAAATTTATTTTCGATCTCTCAATATCCGCTAGTCATATTCAATTAAACGTACAAAAGCTAGCTTTCTTCTTCTCGTAAAGTTGTAAATGTAAAACTAACTTACCTAGAAACTTAGTTAATTAATATTATAAAAATAATGCTCTGGCTGCTTTGTTAACAAAAACTAAATTAACAATTTGAATAGAAGTATAAATATCCCCTGGGTGTTCCGTAGCCACCGTGGCAGTACTTGCTGTCGTCGTCTAGTAGACTGTATTACTAGGTTGAGACTGATTTAATCAAACATAAACAACCGGAACGTTTGATTATATTTATTAAACTATTAATTAGTATTTGGTTAGTCAACATCGCCAAAGTATGTATTTTAAATATTTAACTAAGAAACTCATTTTTTATAGTAACATTACTGAACCCAAGTTTTCAATCCAATAGTCTCCAATAGATTTTTACTTACATGGGAAAAAGATGTCATATTGTTACGGGCTCTTACAAAAAACCTAATTTAATGTAACTCCTATTTTAAGGTAGTTCCACTCCACCGTGTGATGGCAGCTATTTATTTATCAAAACTTAAATGGTACAATCATAGGTTAAGTTTGTCTAGAAGTGACACAAATAAACACTTTTTTAATGTGTTAAACTGTAATAAAATCTATATTTTTTAACATTCAAATAACCTATAAAGAGCTAAAGAGTATTTCAATTTGTTTTATATATTATACCTGTACATACAAAAATAGTTTCATGAAAATGTGACACAGAATTAAAAAGAGAAATGTTCAATATGAAAGCACCAGAAATCGTCTTTGATTAAGCTTTCTAATAATTGTTTTCTAGATTTATTTAATTATCAAAAGGATAATATATTTTCCTTTAGTTAAAATTTATATTCTAAAAATATATTATTTTATGAAAATGTAGAGAGGCCCTTCATGGAAATTAATTAAAATATTAATATAATGTAAAGAAAACTTGACTTATTTTGGAACCAAAAGTGTAAAATCCATCAATTAAATAGCATAATGTTTTTTAGATCAACAGCTGGTTATACCTTATACATTCGTTTTGTAACTCGAGGGAAATTACAATTTTTAAATTCTTGCAATCATAGAGATAAAATTTTAAAAAAACTCTACGTCTCCATATGTAAAATGTAATTGGACTAGTATTGGTTTTTTTTTAAATCGATTGAAAACACAATAATTAAATTCCAGAAATAATGTAAACACAATTAAAATAACACCGTTCGTCTCCTTTATATGTAAAAACTAATTGGACTAATTAACAATTAACAACATTTATACACAAGCCAAAAGTCACTCTATTAGTTCTTATCCATGATACATTTAATTGCGTCCTCTCCTTATTTACTAGCGAAGGTAAACAGTTTTTAGAATTTTTGCTATTTATAGAAAATAATAATGAAGAATGCATATACCTGGGTGTCTAGTTATACACTAAATCCATAGATCACAAGCAAATGTTTAACAAATCTAGGTACGGTACAGTGTATCCATGTTTTGTTTATTTTCATCCCTCGTGGCTTAGCATGCATATCTCTAAATAATAACAACTCGAGGATTTATACTTGAGTTTGTCCCATCCCACGTACTCAAATATTCAGGCGTTGTTATTAAGTATACATTATTTTTGATTGTCCAATATTGTGTACCGAACCGATAAAATAATCTCTTACAATTTTGAATCGCTAGCGACTTTTCCACCCGTTTGGTATTGAGAACAAGCTCTATAAAGCATACTTTCAAACTAACTAACTAATTAACTAACTTGTGTCTAAATAATGAAATAGTTATTAATATTTGAATGAATGATTGAATACGAAATAGGACTTACTGCCGTAAAATACAAACATTAACATATAACTGTGAAATTACCATTTATTATTTGTTAAATTTGAACAGATAACTCCTTATAATCATGTAGTAAATCATAATCAATCAATAATATAAATGATCTTAATTGATATCATAGATACTTCACACATCACTTACAGTTCAACAGCAGAGGTTAAGGCTCGTAAATATTTACCGACACTGATTTTTTCATCAACAAGCTCTGTGACAGCCTTACTAATTCTTTCATCTATCTGCATATACTTGTTACATGTCTCCAATGGGGCCTCGTAAAATTCTAATTGTCTCTTGACTGTTTCATAATACATTGCATCTTCCTTTAGAATTTTCACCAACTAGATAACATTCGGGTTGGTTTTACCGATGCTTCTGTTTAGATGGATATGTAATCCTTCAACTGCATTGTTAGTCCTGTGGCTTTCCTCATAGAAGTTCCACATGTTCTTTACTATATAATTCTTTAAACATGGCTTCACAAATTAATAACTAAACCATTCAATTGCTTCACATGTAGGAGATAAATCCATTATGTGAAGCCATCCATGGTTAGTAGAAATAGGTGGGATATGAACCAAAGATTCACACATCCTGACATATTGCTTCAATTCAGGATCGTTCTTGTACATGTTAATCATACCAATATCCTGTACTTTCCTCCAAATGCATTGATTTAAATGAAAACTACAGCCTTTGAGAAGTGTATTTAGAAACTTTTTTCTAAGTGCCTAAATTGTTGGTGTCTTATAATCAATCTTTAGATACATCGGGGACCAGAGTGGAATTTTTCGCTCACAAGAGTAAAACACGTTTCGTACGTATTTTGCTTCTTGTCTGGTTTCAGTGCGTAAATGGCAGGAATCAAATTAGTTGAACTTTTGGTACTTCCAACAGGCACATGGCTTCTATAAAGGTGAATGAATTGAGGAGGAGAGCTATTAAAAGTTCTGTCACTGAAAAAATCACCACTTTCGGAAGATTATCCCTGTCCCAGTTTCGTCGAAAATGCCATCATACGATTTTCTGAGCCATCATCTATAAATATAAAATCATTCGATACATTTCTGTTAAGTATTATTTCCCCTCGGTCAGATGGCAAAGCTGTCAGACTAAAAGCAGGGCGTTTCTGCCTATACAAATAAGATTTCAATGATGATAATTGTGGAATATTCGTCACAAAATCCAATCCTGTTGTACTGTTAATTATGAACGGACCTAAGATCTATCAACCTTGACATTACTGGTAAGGGTGAGTGGCGAAGCCTAGGGGATAAACTTTAAATTAGTAGTTCCACAACATGGCGACCTAAATGGATATTTAGAACGGAAGTTTTAATAATCTTTTATAAACTTATTTCAATTGTAATGATATCGATTTTTCCTGTCTTTTTAATATTCGCGATAATATTTTAAAGTAAATATATTAATATTTCTTCTTTTCAGTTAATAAAGTAAAGTCATCTTTTCTATACTACGGCCATGTTTCTTTTTCTTTTATTTTAACTGCACGTGTCAGAAACAAGGTTTTTACTTCCGTGTTGTAATACGCAGTAAACAAATAGCAGGTGCAGAGTAGCACATCTGTTTTCCTAAATGCGAGCTAAATATAAAACTAACCCTATTGGTCGATGGAAAGAAAGCAAGGAGTGGTCTGGGTT
>CABFVX010002918.1:0-10042 GCA_902151425.1 Timema shepardi | reverse complement strand
TATATTGTTAGTCTAACTTTGTTCACAATCATGTTGCTGGTAATATATTGTTAGTCTAACTTTGTTCACAATCAATGTGTTGTTTAGTATATTGTTAGTCTAACATTGTTCACATTCATTGTGGAGTTTAGTATATTTGTAAACTAATATTGTTCACAATCGGTGTGCTGTTTGATATATTAGCAGTAGGGAGTCTAACTGAAACCCTTATCGGTTCTGATTTTGTTTCCGGTACTAGAAAAATAAAAGTGGATTTTCTTTTAGGTTATTATAAAATATATATTTACCAGTTTTATAACTACTAAAACCTTTTAAACTAAAACAGAGTCATAAAACATGAATTACAACCAAATATGAGTTATTTATTTTTTTAAATACATATATTCACGAGCTTAGTAATAGCACATTTTATTTGTGGCTCATGGTGCCAGTTGAACTGGGGATATTTTATTTCGATTTTGTTTGACAGAATTTTTTTTTTTTTAAAAAGACCACTTCTGTGATTTATTGGTCAGAATTCTTGTCTACAAATCCAGATATTTCGGTTTCGATCTCTGGCGCTTTCAGATTTTCTGTCAATTTGTGGGCCTGTCACGGTGTCAACTCAGCCACGTGCGGACAAATGAGTATCTATATGAATGAAAAATTAGCGGATCCGGTCTAGAAAACTGAGAATATCAGAGAGAGGGCTCATTGTGCTGACCACATGACACTCTCTATTTAAAAAGTTAACATTGTCTTCGCCAACAGGTGGAGGCAGCTTAGGAAGTATGACTTGATATCAAGGTGATAAAAAGGAGTTTTATTTTATATTTTTTGTAAGGAATTTAATTTAATCTTCAAATTAATATCTAATAAACCTGGCTTATTGCATACTTTTAAATGATAAAATATAGATAAATTAAATTATCTAGAGCTGGGCTTGATGAAGAAAAACGGTTACCTAGAATGTCTGGAGCAAATAAAAATCAGCTGAAAAATTCGTTTGTAAATTAATTTTATACATGAAAACATTATTTTATGTTTCATTTGTTGGGTAATAAAATAAGGTAGTGAAAATATTTTCTTTTTAAATTGAAACATTTAAAATTCAAAATAAATATAATATTTTAAAGTCCTTTATTTGTAGATACACTATGATAATAAATGCGTTTGCAGGGCTACAATTTTTAATATTGATGTTATCAATCTTAACCCTCTAACTGTACACATATTTGTTTGATACATGATCTGTACACTGGGGGGTTGCTAAACCCCATCATGTTTTTTTCATTTTTTTAAATATTTTACTGTAATATTTTCATTATTTTGAGGTAAATGTTTTAAATTTATATTTCTCAATGGTTCTGTGAAATGAAAATGCGAGTATTAAAAAAAAAAGTTCCACATAAATTTGATAAACCTACACACTTTTAGATTAAATATACATGACATTAATTTTTGATAAATAGTAAAATTATAAATTGGTTATGTAACTTTTGTGACATACTTCATTCAAAATGTATAGATGGAAAACGTGCCTTAAACTACGTGGCCATTGAAGCGGGCTACTCACAGTGCTATTCATATATTCAGGAGCTGTCGTGTTGCATCCCAGACGATACAGACAGTATATAAACAGAGGTACCAAATAACTCAACTAACCACATAACGTTATTCGCATTTTCCTTAACATATTTACAAGTGGACAGATCTGACAACTATAACATGTTATTCATTATACTTTAACACATCCCTTCGTCAAGTCATGTGCTATTCTGCTGCCACTTTTGGTAAATATTATCGATACTTATAAAATAACAATAATAATATGGTAGAATATCACCCATGTTTACTGCAGTAAATAAGTTTGTGTTTTATAAAAGCATTTCAAGTGTTATTAGTAAGATAAACCAATCATCCAATATATTCTTAATTGGAAGAGAGTTTACATAGCTATTACAAACTCTAAATACACTATGGTTAAAATAAATGATAAAACGGCTATTCCCTGCTGTCTAAGAAAAGAATAGATCAATTAACTATACTGGGCAACGCTTTACTTAAAGTGTTAGTCGTAATAAATTTGATATGGCTATTAATTGCTATTTCTAAATAGGTATTCATTTTATACTGATTTCATTAATCTTGAAATTTGTTGCTTTACATCTCAGCACTGACTTGAAAATTCTAAACGTAAACTCTTAAAAAATTTAAAACAGTTATATTTCGCGTCAATGGGTGAATAAACTTAGCTGTTAACCTCTACTCGTCTGGCCGTTGTGGGGAGTGGGTGGAGCATTCCATCTGGTTGTTCTGAGAAAGTCTTACTCTACATGAAAATGTGGATACATTCCCAATACAATATTACCTTCTTCCACCCTACTCCAGCAGTGTAAACAATCAAATAGCCTCTAAGAGTAGTAAAACGTGGTGTAAGTAAGTTCACATTGTGGTTGCAGTTTTTTTTTTTACACTTGGGGAAAATCTTAACACATTTTCCTTTCCTTCGAAATCTTAAAGTTTCTTAGTTCTTTTAAACTTTGAAGGTTGAATTGTTTTTAATAGCTCATGCCTGAATAGATTTCTTGCGGTAACGATGCGAAGGAAATTGATAAAGAAAATGATGAGCAGAAATACATAGATGAATAACCACGTGGGAAAGGGAAAAGAAGAATACATTATATCCTAAGCAAATCCGAGAAAGGATATTAGTTATAAGAGCTTGGGTAGTAAAATACATAAAGTCCTAAAGGCTAAGCTATTAAAAATATGATTCAACCACGAATAAGGATTTGGAGAAAAAACTAGGTTCAAAAGAGACTTGAAGATAATGAGCAAGAATGGATAAATAAAAATACGGCTAAGGAAGATAGAAAAAGAGACCGAAAGATTGTAGTAAAGTTAGAAATATCAAAGAAAGTAAAATTTAAATTTAAAGAAAAAGTCTAATAAAAATAAATTAATATTTTTAATGATGTCTTTATGATACAATTTTTCTTTTAGTGATGCTATTCTTAGCTTTTATTTTCTCTTTAAATGATCATCTAAGCTCATAAGTAAAATTAGCTTAATGGATGAAATACAAAATGTGAACACGTGGGATTTATATGTTAAGCAACAAAATAACGCTATCTTTTTACTTCTTAAACAAATATATTGTGTGTTTTAAATAATATGTCTAAACGTGATTAATTTTAAATGTAATATTCTAGAATCACCATTTAAGTTATTTTACAATTTTATAGTTTAACCGGTGACCTAGCGGTCTAGGGGTAAGGTGTCAGACTTCTGTGCTGGCGGCCGGGATTCAATCCTCGGTCCCGGCATAGATTTATCTGCTTACCAAACCCTTCCTTCTCCTCTGACAATACATCTTGTGAATGTGGGGAATGTCAGGCCTCCACCGTGGTTCGGATTCCACGTTTAAACTGTAGGTCCTTCATTTCATCTCACAATCACCCTACCATTTCACATTAGCGTAAGTGCTTATAACCCGAACAGGTAGTAAGACGCGGTGCTAATAATAATATAGTTTAACTATTTTCTGGTTATAGGTATTTATGATGAACATGCCGTATTAAGTTTATTTAACTCTAAGCCCGATTAGTATAATGAATTATTAATTTTATAAAAATTCGCTATTAAAATACTAACTTCTGAAATATATATTTTAAATACAGGTAAAAACTAATGATATTGTTTTTCCTGTTTATAGTGAAATACTGGTCATTGAGGCAAACCACCACATTTATGTTCAACTGCTAGATTATCATATAACGTATACAAATGGAAGTTCCAAACGATATTTCACCCTAAAACCTTGATTATGAAGTGATTCTACCTGATCCTATAAATACAAATATTTAATAATATTCTGTACTTTTCTTATATTATACAGTTAATAAAAAAAACATTCCAAATTTATTTTGTTATCCAAATAATAATAAAAATCTGTGTGTTCAACTGTATAATACGTTTAAGAAAAGGCGTAATTTTCAAAGATGCACTGATCATATTTTTGAGACAAGAATAAAATTGCCGTATTAAAATAAACAGTGAACATAATCTGATATTTTTGTCCACGACATAACTATCCATGCTGGATTCTATGATCCTCAAATAAAATACAACACTTTATAATATATATTGTATTTTATTAACCTGATGTGTATCTAGGCCAGATGGGAGTGGTTCAGAAATAAGAGTGATGTCATTAAAAGTATTAAAAGCCTATTTAGCATAAAACTTCTGTAAGCACTATGTTTAAAACAAGAATATAATTGTATATATTTGTAAAAAGATGCCATAGTGAGTTTTCACCTTATGACCTTTGAGTACTGAGAAGATCTGAAAACGTCCAGAAATACAACGATTTTTCATTTCAAAATATGGTTCATGTCAAAATGTAAAAAAAAAATATGGTATAATAATGTCAATATATTATTAAAAATACACACTTTAAGTTTTACTATAATTATTATAAAACTTAGATAGTTAGGTTTTGAAAATGTTCCTAAAATGTTTAAACTATCTTTTTTACAAAGCTTTCACGCAAAATGTCGCAGTTCTAATATGGTCAGAAATATATTAATAGGTCTCTTCAAACCAATAATATTCCACTTTTAACGAGGCCCGTAATTATTTATAAATAGTTTTAGGGTGATTTTATTGGCTATGGATCGTCCGGACTGTCATTATCATAAGATACTTGCAAGGCCGATACATCCCTCTAATCAGGTGGCACCCTTAAGATGACACTGATCTATCAACTGAGCGTTATTGAAATTGGTTCAAATTAAAATACATCCCTACATATAGCTATAGTTATTCCAAGTGTACCGACTTCAAATCTCTATATAAACACATTTAAAAAATATAAAACTTCATTATTCATTTAGTGAGCGGCGTTCTTATCTGTTACGTTCTTATTAATTCAATGTTAGCTACAATATATTGACTAGTATTTTTTATCACTGCATCTTACGAGATTATTATTAATACAATTATTAGCACCGCGTCTTACTACCCGTTAGGATTATACGCACTTACGCTTAATGTGTAATGGTAGGGTGATTGTGAGATGAAATGGAGGACCTACAGTTTAGCGTGGAATCCGAACCACGGTGGAGGCCTGGCATTTCCCACATTAACAAGATGTCTGGTTAGAAGTGACGGAAGGGTTTGGTAATCAGATAGATCTGTGCCGGGACCGAGGATCGAAACCCGGCCACCAGCACAGAAGTCTGACACCTTACCCCTAGACCACCAGGTCACCATCTTACTAGACTGATCAGGTAATTCACATATATGATAGCTACCATAATGGGGTAGTGATGTGGAAGACATAATTTTAGAGGTGGCCCACCCGTATTTGCGTGGAACTAAAGTGGAAAACCAGCTAGTGAAAAACACCCTTGTTAAACCCGAATGGAATTATAATCTTTATCTTCCTATATTCAGCAAGCTAGTCTAATCTGAATGTGACACCTCAGACCATTTGGCCACTGGCATGGATATTGACAAGATGTAAAGAAATTACCCGCAACAGTGGTTACTTGGACACATATAGTCTGGTCTGCTTGTGCTAGGGAGGTCTGGGTTTTGGTCCTAGACAGGTGTACTGAAGATGTTATTTCCTAAGTGTTTCCCCTCCCTTCCACTTCGCAAACACGCCATTAGAGATACATTTATACTAAGTTCTACCTTCATCATCCATAACACGTTGGCCTAATTAAAATACGTGGTTCTCAGAACGTGTACTAGGATGTGAAAATATAAACAAGTACATGTTAACGTTACACATAATTTACTAGATGGTAATATTGAATATTCTGAAGGTTCGTCATCGCTTCTATTTAGTAAAGTGATATAATATATGTGAAAATATAATAATTTTCTTCCTTAGTACTTGACCCAGCTACCGGAATGGTAAATGACGTTAATTACTACACATAGAGATGTCATTGGTTTGATTGCAGGGAAGAACTAAAGTGTTTACTATTAGTATATAAGTTGTAATTTCTCATCTGTATCGATTGGAGCCATCATTTGTAACAAGGTAAATATCTCTTGTTTTATATCCTCGTCTCTATTTATTGGAGCCATCATTTGTAACAAGATAAATATCCCTTGTTTTATTTCCTCGTCTCTATTTATTGGAGCTGACATTTGTAACAAGGTAAATATCCCATGTTTTATTTCCTCGTCTCTATCTATTGGAGCCATCATTTGTAACAAGGTAAATATCACTTGATTTATTACCTCGTCTCTATTTATTGGAGCCATCATTTGTTACAAGGTAAATATCCCTTGTTTAATTTCCTCGTCTCTATTTATTGAAGCCATCATTTGGAACAAGATAATTAACCCTTGTTTTATTTCCTCGTCTCTATTTATTGGAGCCATCATTTATAACAAGGTAAATATCCCTTGTTTTATTTCCTCGTCTCTATTTATTGGAGCCATCAGTTGTAACAAGGTAAATATCCCTTTGTTTTATTTCCTCGTCTCTATTTATTGGAGCCATCATTTGGAACAAGATAATTAACCCTTGTTTTATTTCCTCGTCTCTATTTATTGGAGCCATCATTTGTAAAAAGGTAAATATCCCTTGTTTTATTTCCTCGTTTCTATCTATTGGAGCTGACATTTGTAACAAGGTAAATATCCCACGTTTTATTTCCTCGTCTGTATCTATTGGAGCCATCATTTGTAACAAGGTAAATATCACTTGATTTATTACCTCGTCTCTATTTTTTGGAGCCATCACTTGTTACAAGGTAAATATCCCTTGTTTTATTTCCTCGTCTCTATCTATTGGAGCCATCATTTGTAACAAGATAAATATCTCTTGTTTTATTTCCTCGTCTCTATTTATTGGAACCATCATTTGTAACAAGATAAATATCCCTTGTTTTATTTCCTCGTCTCTATTTATTGGAGCCATCATTTGTAAAAAGGTAAATATCACTTGTTTTATTTCCTCTTCTCTATTTATTGGAGCCATCATTTGTAACAAGATAAATATCCCTTGTTTTATTTCCTCGTCTCTATTTATTGGAGCCATCATTTGTAACAAGATAAATATCCCTTGTTTTATTTCCTCGTCTCTATTTATTGGAGCCATCATTTGTAACAAGGTAAATATCCCTTGTTTTATTTTTTCGTCTCTATTTATTGGAGCCATAATTTGTAACAAGGTAAATATCCCTTGTTTTATTTCCTCGTCTCTATTTATTGGAGCCATCATTTGTAAAAAGGTAAATTTCACTGGTCTTATTTCCTGGTCTTTATTTATTGGAGCCATCTTTTGTAACAAGTTAAATATCCCTTGTTTTATTTCCTCGTCTCTATTTATTGGATCCATCATTTGTAACAAGGTAAATATCCCTGGTTTTATTTACTCGTCTCTATCTATTGGAGCCTCATTTGTAACAAGGTAAATATCCCTTGTTTTATTTCCTCGTCTCTATCTATTGGAGCCATCATTTGTAACAAGATAAATATCCCTTGTTTTATTTCCTCGTCTTCTATTTATTGGAGCCATCATTTGTAACAAGATAAATATCCCTTGTTTTATTTCCTCGTCTCTATTTATTGGAGCCATCATTTGTAATAAGGTAAATATCACTGGTCTTATTTTATCGTCTCTATTTATTGGAGCCATCATTTGTAACAAGGTAAATATCACTTGTTTTATTTCCTCTTCTCTATCTATTGGAGCCATCATTTGTACTAAGATGAATATCACTTGTTTTATTTCCTCATCTCTATCTATTGGAGCCATCATTTGTAACAAGATAAATATCCCTTGTTTTATTTCCTCGTCTCTATTTATTGGAGCCAAAATTTGTAACAAGATAAATATCCCATGTTTTATTTCCTCGTCTCTATCTATTGGAGCCATCATTTGTAACAAGGTAAATATCCCTTGTTTTATTTCCTCGTCTCTATTTATTGGAGCCATCATTTGTAACAAGGTAAATATCCCTTGTTTTATTTCCTCGTCTCTATTTATTGGAGCCAAAATTTGTAACAAGATAAATATCCCATGTTTTATTTCCTCGTCTCTATCTATTGGAGCCATCATTTGTAACAGGATAAATATCACTTGTTTTATTTCCTCGTCTCTATTTATTGGAGCCATCATTTTTAACAAGGTAAATCACTTGTTTTATTTCCTCGTCTCTATTTATTGGAGCCATCATTTGTAACAAGATAAATATCACTTGTTTTATTTCCTTGTCTCTATTTATTGGAGCCATCATTTGTAACAAGGTAAATATCCGATTTAACACTAATATAGGGATAAAGTATTAAGGTTAGGAAGTTAAATATAGAAATTTTAACTCAAACAAACTCTTTAATAGCTTTGTATTACTAAGTATAACACATATTTATTAATATTTTAATTCATACAGTGGTACCATATTTTCCTTCACAGCTGTAATATTTTTTTCATAACATTTGTAAGTCTAGTAAAATGGATCTCCAGCAGTTTAAAAACAAAAGCTCTTTGTTTTTCATTGTATTCAACTTTGAAGGTAGGAAGCAAGGTATATCTAATTAGAGTATTGTGCAGAGGGAGCTTTCTGAAGGTAAACATTCCCAAACTGTAACAATGAGTTATGAGAGTTCATGAAGGTATTTCTTTATTAAATAATGCGATTAGAGAAAATAGTATTTGCCAAGCTGACTGCGGAAACTTCTGTATGCTCTGCTTAAAGAATATAGACCCCATAAATAATATAGTATATGCTTTCTTAATGACTTTTTGTCACAACTCGACTTTGGTTGTAACAATATAATTGTTTTAATGCAACAATAACCAAGTAGTTTTATTCATTGAATTAGCATTTCGCTTATTATTAATTTCTCGCTATCTTACAGGTAGAGAAAGTATTCTAATATTCAAAAAATCGAAATCTAAATTTTGATAAATCTCGACGTTTCATGACCATCCGAAACAGAAAAAAAAATTGTTTTTGAATTCCCATATTTCTGTCTGTGTGTACCTCCAACTATAGCTTTAACTATTTTACAAGTCGGGATTAACTTGGTATCTAGTGTTTTCATAGGGTTGTCCCAGTGGGTTTTTTGAATTGGATATCTAAACCTAAAATTAAAAGTAATTTACTGAAGAGTGAAAATAAATAAAGTCGATTTTCTCAAAACTAGCTTTAGCAATTTTGATTAAATTTCATTTCAAAACATTTATAAATATTTTAAAAAAAATGGCTACTACCAATATTTAAGGAAAATGACCTTGAGGGTTCCAGTCTAATGCATAGATTCTCATTTTTTTATCATATCTCCGAAATTATTTGAGATATGAAATTACTTATCGTTGCTAATATGTAGATATGAGTATATTTATACTACAAATATTTTATTCGAAACAATAACTTTCAAGCCATAGCCAAAATTGTATATTTTTTAACTTTCCTAACACTAAATCTATAGTATTGCGATCGTAAAAAAATATAGCCTGGAATGTTGATGGACGTCAACGCCTCATGACCTCCCAAAACTTAAAGAGGGGTCTTTGCGCTGCCGTCTGCCTGTGTGTCTTTTTAACCACAAAATTAAGAGTAGTTTAATAAAATAGGAAATAGAAAAAAATCAATTTTCTCAAAACAAGCTCTAAAGATTTTGATTAAAATTCTTACTAAGCGTTGATTAAGATTATAAATAAACTGGCTATTTTCATTTTCCCATGAAAATGAATTTAAGGTACTTTATAGAAGCGGAAATTTACGTATCTCCGTAACTATTTGAGAAACTAAATAACTCCTTTGCAAAATTGTAGCACTATTAAAATTCAAAAAAAAACCTTTACATTAAATACATTTTCATAAACTAACAGTTTCTGAAATATTGGCAAATAATTACTAATACCATTTTATGAGCTTTAATTGTAAAAAGATACTAAAATTTAAACGCAATAATTCTCTAATTAATATTATTATTATTATCACCGCGTCTTACTACCCGTTCGGGCTATACGCACTTACGCTAATGTGTTATGGTAGGGTGATTGTGAGATGAAATGGAGAACCTA
>CABFVX010002917.1:72193-99804 GCA_902151425.1 Timema shepardi | reverse complement strand
CTAAACGCTTTAATAGCAAACAAGATGTCCTCAGAAATATAAGTCCTGGGCGGCCCGCGGCCCCACATTTAGTTAACATATAAAAAATAGACACCAGCAAAATTACAATGAACTAGTCTAACATTAACACCTAACAAGGCGTCCATACTATTGTTAATTTTCCCACCGGCTCGCGGCCCCACATTTGACCAACCTTTGTAAGAAACAAGGTGGCAAATATAAACAATCTCCAGACATTAGAGATACCTAAAATATCAGAGGAGACCAAATAACTATAAAGTAAACATTGCCTTAAGGGCTGACGTAATAGATCGTTACAAAAGACATTAGTCGTAGATATAAATTGAATTTTGAAAGATTGTTGATTAAAGCTAAAAAGAATTTGGAATATAGCGTCGAGCCTACAAAATTTAGGCTATTTACCTTCTAAAGCCCAGAGTGTAATGTGTCTTTCCTCTGGGCTTACGCCATTATATACATTCTGTGATAAACATGTGTTATCAGGGCAAGGAACAAACACAAAGGGGGGAGGGGAGTATTCGAGAATAATCTCGAGAACCAATAGGCGTAGTTTGAACGTTGAAGAACAGACCGTAGAAGTTTTATCTGCAATGCGCCAGAGCAACGCGCGCAGACTGATGGTCACTTGTTTCTTGTCCTCTTGGGAGGAGAGGTGGGGGGGAGCCCAACCACACGGCCAGCGATGAGGCACGAACCTCGGTTCAGTCGGGCGTGGATATTGTGGTGACGAGCGTCTCGGGTGCATAGTAGAGGAGTCGGAATGAGTCAAGTTGGGCTGGCCTGGTGAGTGTTATTATTTCTTCCATGTCACGTTGTATAAAGGTTACGTATTTTCACAGATAGTAAATATATTAATTATGTATTAACTTCAACATTTTCCCACATTAAACTATTTATTTAATCCTTATCTAGTCGCATTCCCTAACAGGGAATTTTGAGTTTAGCTTTATGAAGTGGCTTAGTCATTATATCCGCAGTTTAATGTTCAGAAACAACTGTCTTGATATCTGTAGTGCCTTCTTTGATACACTCCCTCACTAAGAAATGTCTATTGCGGATGTGCTTTGTCCTACCGTGATTCTGAGCCAATATTATAGCTGCCCCATTGTTGATTTGAAGTTCTGGGTTCCTCTTCAATTCTACGAGGTGCTTCACAAGACGGCGTATCCATACTATCTCGCGAGCTGCTTCACTGGCTGCAATAACTTCTGCTTCTGTTGTGAAGTTAGCAATAGAGGCTTGCCTTTGGCTGAGCCATGAAATTACTCCAACTGCATAAATACATACTACGCCTGAGGCTGATCGTCCTGTTGTCACATCAATTCCATGATTAACATCACTGTAGCACTAAAGCATGCCTTCCTTGATTCTTGGCCTATAGAAAATTATATACTCCTTGGTGCCCTGCAGGTAGCGGAAAACGCACTTGACACGAATACAGTCTACTTTAGTTGGGTTTTCCAGTTTTCTACTTCCAACCTTCAGGTAAATTATAGCTTCCACTGCCTATCTGTATGGAAACTCTTCCTTAACGTTGTTTTCTTCTTCCTGTTCAACTGGATGCTCTCCTTTAATTATTGAAGTTGGTCTACATTCACTGATGCCAAAACGTTCTAATATCTTCTTTGTATTCGCTATTTGACACACTTTGACTGAGCCATCACTCCTGCATTCCAATTCTAAGCCTAAGAAATATGACGCAGGCTTTGAAGTAATCTTAAATTCCCGTTTCAGTTTTTCAATGAATTCTGATGCCTATCTTAAGTTTGAGGCACCCACTAAACCATTATTCACATATAAGGTCGCAAATAGCAAATCTTATTGTTTATCAATAATTTCTTCATATTGGCTTTCAGATTCTTCTATTATTAACTATTGCTACTATTGTTTTTCACCCTCATTGTCGATACTAGTTTTAAGGAGAATTTGTCCTTCCAGTGTTTTATTGGTGTATGGGATTTAATTCCCAATAAGTAATTAACATTATTGAGGTTTTCCTAAATGGGAATAAGTGACTCAATTGCTACTTTGAATAAATTTAATAACCTCAATGTGACCTCTGTGTATGGCCTTTCTAATTTAATAGATCTCCTTGACCTTTAAAGCACATAAATAGCTTTGAATATATATATTTGGACAAGATACCCATTATGGTTGCTAATACATAGTATTGAAACTATTAAGTTGGAGTGTTCTCAAGATCTTTGTATTATTGCTAGATTACTAATAAGCTTATCTACAAAAAAAAATAATGATTTTATTTTGACTGTCATCACTTCTATAATCCAATTCAGGGGAAGCGTGCAGCTATTTCTATGTTTTATTATATAAAGAAAGATACTCTTGGGGCTTAGATATACACTTACATTCTCAATTTAAACTTTGTTTTAAATAAAATAAATCACTTTCATTATATGTATTTATCTATTTCCTTGCCCTGTGTTTCAGCAACATCACTAATGGGCGTGTTTCTTCAACCATGTGTCAACTGTGAACTGCGTCTATACGAATATACTGAAATGTACAGGTTGTTTATAAAATAACTCCAAGGTTTTGAAAATTCATATTAAATCCATCAAGTGCGGTGGATTGGGGAACACATTGAAGTGGGCTAGTCGCTAAATTAAAGATATGAACTTTCATTATATTTATTCATTTAAGTGTGCCCCATTCTACATTGGTGTATTTCTATTGCGTATAACGAGCAACTAGTCATGAATTCCGGTGGAGATCCTTGAAGGTATGAACGCACATCTTGCACCTAAAGAGGATGTAAATAAAATTTGTTTGTTGTCTCATGCGGAGCTTCTCTACGCAAACAGACATTATGAGTTTGTTGTTATGGGTAAGACCATGGCGAATGACCTCCGTGCCACTTTCACCCTGTTGTGGACACAGCCAGTGTCAGCGTACTACGCCAAAAATACGGCTAAATGGGAAGATGAAGGTATAATTAATATTGTTAATGATATTGGAGTTCTTGAATTAAACTTTTCAATAAAGGTGAGTGAGCTTAATACTTATACATAATAACTTAATTGCGCTGCAAAAATATCTAAACATTATACGGATTTTGTGACCACTTGGGAAAAGCTATGAGTTTAATAGAGTTTCTTGGCTTGGCATTAGCTACGGGTGGGTTGGAGGAGGAAGAGGGAATGGGAGCTCCACTTAGTCAAGTGTTGTATAGCATTAATTCTAATTTCAAATATAAATTTGTTAGTTGTTGTTAGTTTAAAAAAAACTGGTGCCTTAATTCCCTCCAAATCATATATTAGTTTTCCACGTCAATTTAGCAAGACCAAGCAAATTTAAACTTTTTTTTACTATAATTAGCAAAATTTTACTGTAGTTGACTTGTTTATTAATAATATAGCTCTTTTTTTAATCTTTTTAATATTTTCACTGGTTCCCATATTACCTAAAACAATAACATTAAATTTAATGGTTCAAACTTCTCTATATTATTTGAATTGGCGCGTATTAATATAGTAAGGTACTAGAGCTTTTTGGCTTCTATGTCTGATCACTGGAACTAAGACTTAGAACTTATGCAATTTACATGATGATTAGATCTATTTTTAATATCAACAAGTGGCACCACTAGCCAGTCAAAGATGTAAAAAGGAGTCACAAGGTAAAAGTTAGTTGACGAATTCACCAAATTAAATTTTTAAAGTTAGTTTGTATATTTACCATTAATGGACCAAGTACATATACGTGAAGATCCATCGTTCCATAAATAAGAAAATAAACATAATTATAGTGCTGTTATTAATCACAAATCATTTCTTTCATCATAATATTCTTCCTATTTTCTGATTTTTCTCTCTACGTTTTCGCCATACCATAACTGCAAATATTCCCTCCATGCTTTCTTGTATTATTTTAATTCTATGTTATTTCACAACGTTAATTTTGAATGTAATAAGTGTTCTTTGCAATCCTTGTATCATTATATTACAATAATTAAACCCGAAATATATCTATAAGAATAAATGATTTTAACAAGGTAAATACCCTAAGTGATTTATGTTATTTACTATAAAACTTTTATTATTTTTACAATAAATAGATTTAGAAATCATATTATCTCAACTCAAGGCACTGTGGTATGATAAAAACTCCCATATTATCAGTAATGTTTTAATGTTTAGTGGATTTATCATTAATAAAATAAATAAAAACTTGATATATTCCCAAAATTCATTAAATGTTTACAAACATATACGATAACTATATCTGTTATAAACTATTTTGAACAATTATTAATTACGTTCTTAACATATATTTTATTTAACATATTGACAATACCCTATTTATATAGTAGTTGGGAAATTTACCAAAATAGGTGTAAACAGCAATATACACTACTATCATGAGTTTTTATTCGCTATACCTTGCACAACCACATAATTTAGTGCTACTATACCATATAAGTTGAACTAAATTAAATATTACATTTATTGGTTAATGAATATAACATTATAAAGATTCTAGAGTCACATTCTCTATGCTGTCGATTGAAATAGTCGAATGAAGTATCGATATTTATCAATAACAAACCAAATTAAATAATGTGTGAAAATGGCGGAATGTGTAATTGTAAAGTTTACCACTGAAACTGTTGGTGCTCGAATTGAAGATGGTAGTGTAAATTCTCCTGATGAGAATGACAGTGATATAAAAGATTCGATATTTGGGTTTTATCACTCGACTTGCCTTTTATTGTCAATATTGACATATGTCGTAGATGTTGGACTAGACTGCTGGCTGGCACATTTGTATTACAGTCAAGGACAAGGAGCATATTTTGCACTAACTGTGACTTTTGTAGTATTTCCAGCTCTCGTTACGACAGCTTTTAGTATGAGATGGTACGTTAAAGATTTATTTTCTCATCGCATCTGATTTGAGTAGATCATATATGTGAAAATAATGACACGCTTTTTACCCATCTGGTGTTACACCCCTTTAAAATGTATTGTTGCAACCTTTATGTAATGAGAAGCATTTATCTAAATATTCTAATATCTTTTTCATTAATCTTATACTCTTATAGTCCTAATCAATGTTGGAAACATGTTGTGTCTGTACCTTAACACTAGTATCAATATTCATGATTATTTACACTTATTAAGGTAGTGGTGTCTTATTCAAAGATTTTGTAAATTGTTAGCTAAGAGGGTAGAATTCTTTAAACTTTTTCTATGTCATACCAGAGTAAGTTTAATAATTATTTTATAATCTAAGCCTATGTACGCACATCAGTAAGATTCCAATAATAACAAAATTAATATACTAAAAAATACCTATATTATTATAAAATAAAAACAAATCTCACCCATAAGAATCTAAATATTCAAACGAATGCAATTGTTACATGTCACCAAAAGTAGTTTAATAACGCCTACTCAACGTTTAACATTCTTATTTATTATAAAACAGGTGACCTGGCGGTCTAGAGGTAAGGTGTCAGACTTCTATGCTGGCGGCCGGGGTTCAATCCTCGGTCGCGGCATAGATTTATATGATTACCAAACCCTTCCTTCACCTCTGACAAGACATCTTGTGAATGTGGGGAAAGCCAGGCCTCCACCGTGGTTCGGATTCCACGTTAAACTGTAGGTCCTCCATTTCATCTCACAATCACCCTAACATGATGATAATATTTAAAAAATAAACTATTTAAGTTAGTATAGGATGACTTGTTCATGAATATGGATGGTGACATGTTCGTGAATACTGTGGGTATATGTTTGTGAACATGAATAGTATGCAGGCTATGCCAATACAGTATTTTATGGAAAGATACCTAAATTTTAGTGATAAAAATGTTGCCTCATGGGAGACTAGGTTTTGTTAAGGGGCTAACTAGGATTAAACTAAGCTGGCCATAGGCTGAAAAGATAATGAATGATTATGATGAGATTGTGATTGTTTATGATAATAAACACTATTGATTCCATTCTAAAATTACTTATTGTCATGTTGGGACATTTTCATTCCCTTAAATATTTACTTTCTGGTATTTAGGTTAGTAGGCCCTAGACCCCTATATTTTTATTTTATCATGCTATGTATAATAATTGCCAAATTATCTGAATAGTGTTATTATTCTATTCATAGTATTGTGTGTCTGAATAATGAAAATAAGTTAACGGTGTTCTATATTAAATGACAAATAATATTCTTAAAAACACTCGTAAATTGTATATCATCTTCCCAACTAACACAGATTTGTGACATATGGACATATGGAGATTAATTGTACTTGTTTTCAAGTATTTACTAACTTTATTGGTAAATAAAATACTTTCTTCGACCATTATGAATGACAACTCAAAAAGTTACTAGAAATAGTCCCTAATACATCCCTACACCAACAGCTGACATGTCACTTTGGATAACTGTAATAAAATAACAGATGGTAATATATGAATGTGATAGTTAACCACAGTCATTTAGGCCAATGTTATTTATATATTTCTTTGAGGTCGGACACAAAATTTATTTATCGTTTTATTCCACTTAAAAAATATATTATTCACAGAACTTCCACAAAAGGTCTTAGGAAAATAGCGTCAAATGGTGACCGACGAATTTAAACCATGTGGTTGAACATGTCGAAACAAGTTTCTTTTACAATGTTGCACCCACACAGTGGATAAAAATATTTTATTTTATTAAATATTTTGAAATACGATAAAATAATCATAAAATAATTTATTAGTCATAAAAAAATGACAAGTATTTTCTCTTTTCCAAGTAAATACGATGCCTGTATTAAAAGGTATTGATGTACGCATTATTTTACACATAGTCATTAACGTTCCTAAACGAAGAATAAGTACTTTTAATTATGTTTAAAATATTGTTAGTTGGATGAAAAGAAATTAATAAAAGTAATGAAATAGTATGAAAAACTTAAGTTTGCTTTATTATAAATGTAGAATATAACAGGTAATTAAAAAAAACTTAGCATCCATAACAAAACAGTGATATTTTACAAGTGTTGACAATACAAAACCTAAACACATGATTTTTGAACTGTCATCCAGGTAAATACCTATCATGAACAGACTAAATAAAACTCGATAATATATCAGCCTAATCACTTTTTAAATGTTAATATTGACATTGACATATGACTTTACTTTGATTCTGCGCACTGGATGGAAGACGTCATTCCATGATTCTTTGCGTTACATTCGTGATCTTGTGCACTGTGCACTAAAATGGCTATGGTGTGTGATGAATCATTCACACTTATTACATTGAATTGTTTATTTTATCTATAATTATAAATTTAATTTATTTACACATTAAAGGTTAAGTTAAGCTGTGTTTATAAAGTGTCATAGTGATGAAAGGTTAGGTTAAGCTCAGTTGGATAAGTATCATGATAATAATATAAACTTGTTATGATATTTTAATGATTTCATCAATATGTTTTACTTTGTCCATAATTTGGTCATTTTGGATATGTGTGATCACCTACAACTAGTTAGATCATTTGAAGTTAAATTTATTATGAAATAAAGTTAATTGTGGTCGGCAGAGATGGTTTTTACACCTTCATAACGGTGGTAAAATTATGTTTGGGGCTTAGTGTAACATGTCCAAATAGTTTTAGAACAGCTGAAAGATATCTGTCGCTTAGGTGAGTGGAACTTTTTCTTATTTAATTTAAAAGTTTTTTTTCCTTGCTTTTTTGATTCAGATGTTTAAAATAATGTACAGCCGATATCAATATCTTAGATATTTTAAGACAACATTAGCCTGTCACATATGTGAATTATTACTAGCCTAACTGTCTAATAGAAAAAAACTCTACAAACAATTAATCTTAAAATTTGTATGGGGGAAATAAATAGCCTAATAATGCATTTTTGTAGTGTTAAGTCATAAAGAAAACATGTTTCTGACATTCAGCATAAGCTTACCCACTTGACTGTGACAGACTTCCAATCAACTTAATGGCTGGTGACAACGATTTTGTGATCCGAATCTCGGCTGGGAATTTGGAAGTGGCTTTTCCACTTTTGATTTAACTTCTAATCGTAATTTTCCTATTTTCTCTTCAAACAAATTTGGGTGTGCAATCTTTTAAACAGTCCTTTTTATACCTACTATGTTGATTAAACTGTTGATTTACTACTTAATTAATACCAACACTAATGCTTACCTTTGAAAATTATCATAATTATAGTGCACATAACATGTAAGTACATCATACAAGGCTCACTGTTCCAATTTTAGTAGAAAAGAAGAATTATAATTTGCTTTAAATATTTAAAAAATAAATTATTTGTGGTTGACAAGAAATAATTAGGGCAGCCACAGATCATATGATTTGATGTACTACAGAATGTAAAATATGAATAAAAAAGTTTTAGTAAGCCTACTTTTACTGTCATTTTTGTAGCTGCCGGTTACTTAGCTTTGTATGGCATTCTCACTAGGCTAGATATAGTCAAACTTACTGGCCTGCAACTAGTATTGTGATTTATTGTTTCTTTTCATCGTCACAGGTACATAATGGATGGGGATGAACCATCACTTCCGAAACCACCACTATGGAAGTGGATTTTGAGAATAATCATACTTTTGCTTCAGCTTGCACCTATACTCAGGTGAGTGAAAATATAAGCTCAGATTTTTTCTCTTATATCTTTAGGTAAAATAATTGGCCAACATTTTTTTATATCTTTTAACTTAAATTAGTTGAAAAATGATACACTCAGGGTGTCTCCTATCTGGGAAAACTGGAACTAGCCGGGACTGACTTGTGAAAATACTTGCAAAATGTGTTTTTATCTTAATTCATATTCTTTAAATACAGTAACGTGTAGAAACCCACTTTGGTGGCCACATGTTCTAAGGTACTGCTCTCACAGTAGCCTAGGCTACCGATGACGAGATCAAGGTTTGAATCTTGGTCGATTTTACAGGGGGGAGATTTTTACCAAATGGTTTTCCACTGCCGCTCCACGCAAATATGGTTACATTTCCTATAACTTTTCTCCTCCCTAAAACCATTAGAATAATTAGTACTTATTCGTATAGCCAGAGTATTAAGATGTGTTGTTAAAAAACCTAATTAAACTGTCTGGTTTCTAGTCTTGTCTAATTCAGAGGGTGAACCTAGTAACTTAGTACCAATGATGCCATATTTTAAAATTAATTATCTTTTGTAATAATATAAATGCTAGTACTTTGTCTTTGAAGGTTATTTTACAGTTGAGATGTTAGAAGAATGCATGGGTCAGTATTGTTGTAGTACAGGCATTAGCAGTGGTAGAGCCATGGTAGAGGCCTACAGTCTATAAGATAAGGTCAGTTAGGGTAAGACAGCTTAAAATGAGCTCACATCAAGACAATACTTTTAAATGATGGTCTTTACTTAATTCTATTTTAAATACCGCTTTTGTTACTAGATTATTACTATAAAAGAAATTAATTTTATCAAAAATGAGTTGCATACCTACAGGATAAAACTGTAATTTTTTTGCAGGTATTGTGATGCACTCTCCTATGGTTTACAAAGTGTTGCTGCAGGAAAAATGGACAAACGAGCCAGACAGCAAAAACTGTACAGGAAAATGTTGGATGAAGACTCTGATGCGTCCTTGTTGAGGTTATTCCACTGTTTCCTTCATGCAGCACCTCAAGCAATCCTGCAACTTATGATTCTCATCTTCCATGCAAATCAGAGAGACACATATTCTATGCAAGGTATGTTGTGGTCTCTTAATAGGTTGGATAATACATATTTTTTTGTTAGGGTTTATGAAGAAATGTAAGGTCAATCTGACTGATTTATGGGCCATTTTTGTCTATTTAAATATGGTACTCTTAAATCTTTTGCTGCGGCATTCACATTTATGTACAATGCGCTATGTGTCAAGTTACGCCAATCTCATATTATTGCAAGCTCAAACTTTACGTCACTATGGGTGTTGCATTTTAGCGAGCATTGTAAACAAGTTAACTAATGACATCTTTTTACAATATTGTGGTGTTTACTCATATAAGTTATATTTTATCCTCCCAGATATCACTGCATACACACATTTTGTAGGTTTCTGATATCTTATGATAGCTTTCAAAAGCTAAGTTATTAATAACAACAGTTTGTTTTTAAGTCTTGACAAATATTTGTGGCTTGTAAAGATGGTTTCATCTAGTTCACAAAACTTGGCAGATTAAGATACAACAAAACTTTTATTTGCTGATTTTGATTCAGAAGGAGATGTTAGTGATTTTAGGGATAATTCAAGTGATGTTTCAAGTAGTGATAGGGATGATGACGTTCAATAAGAAGAAATTGAAACACCATCAGCCTTATCATGGAACAGGGTTCAAAACCACGTTGATCTGGGCTTGAGAAATTCACCGCTATCAAATGCAAAACTAATTGTTTGACATTGCAGGATTTAACACCATTTATCTTTTATTTTTGAAAACATTTTTCTTGATCATTATTTATCCACACAACAGAACAAACTGAGGTATTCTCTAACCAGTTTCTTGACAAAAGCATGACTTTCCATTTTGTTCTATATTTAATACTTGGAATGGTTGTAATGCAGAAGGTATTCAGGCATTGGTTGCCCTTGAAGTTGGAATGGGTGTGTTTAAACAAGGCTTTTCTTGAAGAATATTTCAATGTGTCACACTGGCTAAATAATATACCAAACTATTCCCTTGTAATGTCAAGAGATAATTACTTCCTGTTATGTTCTACTTTGCATTTCAGTAATAATGAGGAACATATTTTAAAAGTTAAACCCATTTACAACCCAGGCTTCAAAACTAGCCTTATAATAGAACTTGTAATGAATACTTACCTTGAACACTTTTCCCCTGGTTCACAACTATCAGTCCATCAAACCATGCTTCGTTTCAAGGGTAGACTACGGTTCAAGCAATACCTGCCATCGAAACCTTCAGCCAAGTGGGAAGTCAAAGTTTGGTCTCTCTGTGACTGTAAAACTGGGTTCCTTTGTAAATTTGATGTGTATACAGGTAAAGCTAAGGATCTAGGAGATAGTATTGAGCCATTAGGGTAAATGGTTGTTTTGAACCTCACAAAAGAGTTTGAAATAAAAGGACACAATTATTATAACTTTTTTCCACGTTATGCTATTTTTCATAAACTAAAAACAATGGACATAGGTGCTTGCGAAACTGTGAGGTCATACAGAAAATACCTTCTTATTGAAATGAGACTACAATTATCGGGACATGGTGTATGCATTACTTAAGAAATGTTTTAATTATAAATATTGTTTTTCAATATCAAACTTTGACATTATAAGCTTTTACACTACACTGCATTGAAACTATTAATTGCATTTAAAATGTGTACGAATTATATCTTACCTGTACATGTTTGAATGAACTCTAAGATAATCTAAAGCAAGCTTCAGCCCAAATGTCAAAAGGAACACTCTAAACTATAGTTACTTTAATAAGCATAAATTTACATTTTTATACTTTTAAAGGAAGTTGTCTCAGTGTTTTTTCATATTCTCATTTAAATATTGTCTCGAATTGAAAAAGTGGTTCTTGTACACCCCGAATAAAACATCAAACAACAGGTTAGAAGCATATAAAGAAAAATAATAATAGCAGAAAATGTTAATTCAATTTGATTTTATTATTTATATCTATTATGATATTTATAATTGTGTGGCTCTTTTTAAAGTTGTATTCATAGTATCTTTACCATTGTTAAATTAGACAGTAGATGGTATTATATGTTCTGTTTTATGGTAAATGGAGATTCGTCACTTATTAAATCAACTTGTTAATTGATTATAGAGTCTTCATCTCATTTAATGTACACTTAATATTACTATCACATTCATTGACAATATTTCATACAAGGAGGTAGCAATGGCCAAAAATATTTGAAATTAAAATGGCTGACCCCAATTGACAATAATAAAATATATTGAAATATAAATATTTTTCTAACTTGCAGTAGGTATAGAAAATGTTCTGTAAAATGCATTTTTTTTTCTTTATTTTAACATAACTAATATATTATGAATAACAAATATTTTCAAATACAACTTCTTAAAGTTAATTTCTCTGGATTATGAAATTTCAAATAATTCTGCCTTCAGCTATTACAGTTGACAAAATAAAATAAAATAAGAACAATTTTATTAAACCAAATTATTAAATTATTATAAAATAACTGATTGAAACTAGAATGTTGACATTGGTAAACATGGTAACTAATTGGAAAATAAGGGCTCTACATCTGATGGTAAATGACTGTTTAACCCAGCGATGCAGGGTTGGGCAGTGGTGTGTTCCCTCATTTCTGTGGCCTGGTCTCTCACGTCATACCACCGCTCTGTGAGGTTTGCCAGGGATGACAAGGAAAAGCTTTCTTGTCCTGGTGCTGTCGTGCAGTTCTGCTGGCACTTCATGAGCACAGGTATGTCCTCGTCTAAAATACAAACAAGATTCAGTTTCATAGTCAGACTTAGTACACCTCCAGTGCGGCGCTGTACTAAATACAGGACAACACTCATCTAGACTAGGCTAGACTACAAACAAGATTCAGTTTCATAGTCAGACTTAGTACGCCTCCAGTGCGGCACCGTACTAAATACAGGACAACACTCATCTAGACTAGGCTAGACTACAAACAAGATTCAGTTTCATAGTCAGACTTAGTACGCCTCCAGTGCGGCACCATACTAAATACAGGACAACACTCATCTAGAGCAGAATGGAATGAGCCAGTTTCATAGACTTAGTACGCCTCAAGTGCGGCACCATACTAAATACAGGACAACACTCATCTAGACCAGAATGGAATGAGCCAGTTTCATAGACTTAGTACGCCTCAAGTGCGGCACCGTACTAAATACAGGACAACACTCATCTAGACCAGAATGGAATGAGCCAGTTTCATAGACTTAGTACACCTCCAGTGCGGTACCATACTAAATACAGGACAACACCTACTTAAACCAGAATGGAATGGACTAGTTTCATGTGTCAAACTGGTCCATACATTAAAGTTCAGTTAGTATAGCGTCTCGCTTGTTGCATACTCAGTATGACTATAGGACTGGCTCCAAGTTTCGTTAGATAAAGACACAAGGTTTTAAAACATTATGATATTTATACTTGATGCTTGCGAAGATCACATTTTTAATGTTAAGCGAAGTGTAATCAAATCTTGATGGATTCGAATAAAATAAAGGTTAGTTTGTTGTTTTCTAACTCTCACTCCTCCAAAAAATTATAAATAATTAATCCATAAACAACCTGCTTCAATGGCCGCATGTTCTAACACACTTTTCTCGCAGTAGACTAGACTGCCGATGATAGGGAATCATTGTTTGAATCTTGGTCAGGAGTATTGAGGGTGGTTTTTCCAAAATGGTTTTCTACTCTCCCCCCATGGAAATGAGGTTAAAGTTCAAAGAAATATAACTTTCCTGATCCCTAAAACTACTAACATAATGAGTACATAAAAAAATAACCCAAATGGGTAATAAGACGTAGTGCTAAAAAACATTCCACAAACCTACCGATATATGGAAAGTAATTTCTATAAAAAACAAAACTTAATAGTTATGTCTTTGAATATAATTTTATTTTTTTGAGGAAATAAGAAGGATTTATTATATAACTCCCAAAGTTAGGTTTCTGAAGAATTTCTACTTTTTACTAATGTTTAATCAGTAGTCACCTTGAAAATTATAAACTTTTTCTCTACCACTAGCAACAAATATTTCAAGGATTGAATTATATTTCTCTGTTCGGTTAGGCCTATTGATAAATACATTTTACCAGCAGCATCAGTGGCCATACGTTCTAAAGCATCAGAACTTTAATAGAATGGATTATTGGGGATGGAAAGTTCAAGGTTTTAATCTCACCTTGGTGCACAAATGATTTAACACTTTAATTTTTCTACCCCTTATACAAACTAATGCAGGCGCACTTTTCCCAACTTACTTCCTCAGCTAAATAATTCCAATCAAACTTTTAATAACAATGATTTTAAACATTACAACTAAAAAAAAAGTTCATTGTACATAAGAAATGATAACTATTGTGTACTTTTTGTAGTAGGCCTAGTTAGTAATTAATCCGAGTTTTCCTATAAAACCTCAATAAAAGACGGTCTCTGTTTTATTATTAATTTTGAAACTATTTATAATCAGAGCAAACCAATTTACTAATAAATCATATATTTTGAAGATTTGGTGTTATGTTTTGTTTTTGTTTTTCAGTATCTCGTGTGCTGGCTCTGAGTCTGCTGGCCTCATTGTTCCCAGCGTGGATGGGGGCAGTATGTGTAGCCCATTGGGCAGTTATGTCCCTGTGGTTGGCCCTTGGCCACCACCAGACTGCCGTGTGTAGTAGTCGCTGTGAGGAACTTCTCTTCAGTATGGTTTTGGGACTGGCCTATGTTCTTGCCTTTATTTCGCCGAGAGATGGTCCCACTAGATACTCATATCTTGCCTATTACCTTGTGTTTTTCATGGAGAACACTGGAGCATTAGTTGTATGGTGAGAACCTGTTTCTTTTATATCTGAAAGGTCTTGGCTCTAATCTAGTGGGGTGGCCGCTTCTGAATGACTGGTTCGAATATTGGTTGAATCGAAATGGAATATTTTTATTTGTCGCAAAAGCAACTAGTAAGTAATGGTACAACTATAATTAGTGTCGTAGGGGAAAATAGCACCACTTACTATATATATGGGTCATTCCATGTTAAATCAACAAATGGGCTTTGCCACACCATTTTTGATTTTGATGAAATTTGGTAGGTGATTTGTACCAATCTTTTAGACTCCAAAACATTTTTTTTTATATTTAAAAAAATACTCCTTGAGATATAGGTTTTTTTTACACCACGAACAAGCAAAAAATGCAATTTTGGGGCTATTTTGTAAAATCTGCATTAAGTTTATTTGAACTAGCAGGGATGACAGCTAGGGCTCATTTGAAAGCTTAAAGAATGAATTTTTTTAGTTTAGACTAAATTAGGTTTGAGTTAAGGCTAAGCATAGTTTTTAGGCCTAAATTTTAATTTTTTAAATGGATTTTGAGCGAGTTTAATGTCATCCAATACCTAGTCCACCATTCAAGAAGTTTGATAAAAAAGAATGGGATTTTGCCACAAATTGGGAAGAATCTGGCTAAAAATAAACTTGATGAAGCTTCAATGAAAACTATACAAGATTTCTATGAAAATGATGAGTATAGTAGAATGATTCAGGCAAAAAAGGATTGTGTGTCTGTTAGAGTACCTGATGGAACGAAGGTTTACATTCAAAAACGATTAATTTTATGTAATCTTAAAAAAAAAGAGTACCCAAACATGAAAATAGGGTTTTCCAAGCTTGCAGAACTGAGACCCAAATTCTGCGTGTTAACTGGTGCATCAGGCACGCATTCCGTCTGTGTGTGTATCATACACCAGAATGTAAAATTGATGCTTGGAGCCATAAAAGTAGGAATGGACAACAAACATCTCCATACCTATATGGTCTGCAATATTGATAATGAGTTGTGCATGTTGTCAAAGTGTAATGACTGTCCAGGAAGTTATGGGCCTCACGCAGTACTGGAAGAAGGGTGGGAAGATTTTGAAAAAGTTGAAACAGAACTTAAATTCAAACAGTGGGTTTCAACAGACCGTTGTGAGCTGTCTACTTGTGTTCTTTTATTTGATGAGTACTTGGATAGGCTAGTGGAAAGGTTTGAGCAACTTAAGGTTCATCATTTTATTGCGAAGAAACAAGCAGAATTCCTCAACACAAAGAAGACAAATCTGCAAGAGGAAGAATGCATACTAATGGGAGACTTTTCTGAAAAATTTTCTTTCGTAGTACAAGACGAGGTACAATCATACCATTGGTCGAGTAACCAGGCAACGTTACACCCCTTTGTGTTGTACTTCAAAGAAAATGGAGAGTTAATAAACCGTTGTTTTTGTGTAATCAGCGATTCATTGGAACACAACACCACAGCTTTCTACACCTTTCAAAAAATACTCATGGACAGTTTAAAATTATCCCTTCCTCAGGTGAAAAAAGTGCTCTACTTTTCTGATGGATCAGCTTCCCAATATAAGAACAACAAAATTCATAAATTGGTGTCACCATGAACAAGATTTTGGAGATCAAGCCAAGTGGCATTTTTTTTGCCACATGCCACGGCAAGGGACCATGTGATGGAATTGGTGGGACAGTTAAAAGGATTGTAAGAAAGACAAGTCTTCAGAGGACAGTAAAAAGTCACATCATCACACCAATAGATATGTACAAATATTGTGTGGACAATATAAAAAAAATAGAGTTTTTCTTTAGTTCAAGACAAGACATTGAAGAGGTTGGACTGCAACTTCAGACAAGGTACCAACTTGCCATTCCCGTACAACAGACTAGATCATATCATAGTTTTATTCCTGTTAGCCAAAGTGTTCTTCACGTCCGCATTACATCCCTGTCGGAAGAATTCAGAATTGTTGCAGTCAGTAAGGAAGTTCAGGTTCAACAACAGACTGACCTACAGCCAACATCTGTTGTGTGTATGATGAGGATTGGTGGTTGGGCGAGGTTCTTGAAATAAAAGTTCATGATGCTGAAAAAGAATATCGAATACACTTTTTCCATCCTCATGGTCCTGGCACATATTTCAAAAAATCAACCGGTGACTACAACACATGGGTCCAAAAAAATAATATTCTGTGTATTCTCACACCCTGTGAGTTGTTCTTGGCAGCTACTGGAAGAGGTCATAATATCACACCATAGATGAATGAGCACCTGTCGACTCTTCTTAATGAAAAAAATATGGCAACGCGATAAACTTAAAACACTAAGTGTGGCTTAAAAGGTAAGCTTTGTTTTTAGATTGAATTATGTTTTGTGATTCAGTAATTCTGTCAAATTTGAATGTTGCCAAAAAATCATGGGCATACTGTAAATTTAAGCAAAAATATGTCTGCCTGCTTAGCCCAGTTTTCAATAGTGATTGAGCGTTGTTTTAGTGTTACTTCAAAGTATTGTGACACCTGAACCCCTTTAATTAACAAGATGAAATATTTTTTGTTTTAAGGTACTCTTATAGGGGCTTTTTATCCTGGCAATTTCAAATTTTTAACACATGTCCCACATGATTCTTTTGGGCTCTGAAAAAGCAATTTTTAGAAAATTTTCCAAATTATAGCAATTTTTTAGGTTGAAGAACTATCAGTAACAGTTCAATTTTTTTTCAGCACATACTACTCATACATAAGTGTAACAGGAAAAAATATTGGCCGGTTACTATAAATCCTTCATTATATATTTCAAGCCCAAATTCTGAATAAATCTATTTAAAAAATGAAAATTTAGGCCTAAAAACTATGCTTAGCTTTAACTCAAACCTAATTTAGTCTAAACCAAATAAAAGTTCATTCTTTAAGCTTTCAAATGAGCCCTAGCTGTCATCCCTGTTAGTTCAAATAAACTTAATGCAGATTTTAGAAAATAACCCTAAAATGACATTTTTTGCCTATTCGTGATGTAAAAAATAGCCTATATCTCAAGGAGTAATTTAAAAAAATATATAACAAAAATTGTTTTGAAGTCTAAAAGATTGGTGCAAATCTACCAAAGTTCATCAAAATAAAAAATGGTGTGGCAAAATTTTTTATTAAAATTTGTTGATTTAGCATGACCCGTCGTATGCTTAGAAAAACCATTGTGTAGATTCTACAATATACTGGTACGGAATATACTCTCTTGAGTGTTCTTATTTTTATTCTTTGTGGACATGGCTTATAATGTTCCAAATAGTATTAGAATCGGGTCAAATCCACTATTTTACGAATCCGAATCTCCAATCTACCTATGAATCCCAAATCTCGAATTCGAATCTTGGAAAAAAATATAAATATAAACATAATAGATTAATAGAAAATACAAATATATATAATAGTACAGTGTATAAACACTGTATAATAATGTAAAATAATTGATAGTGAAGAAAGTCAACCTGAAAGGATATTTAGGCTAGGCCTGGATAATAAAAAACACACTTATTTCAAGTTTCACATTGTTTAAATTTTCAGAAATAGTCCTTTGTCATTTGAAGAGACACTGATAACACATAAAACACTAAGGAAGATGTGTTGTGGAAATAAATGCTTCTAGAATAATTTGATAAAAAATAACAATAATAACTAAAATGTTAACATTCTTTCTTATAATCCATTTAACATTCACACATCAAGTTAAGTGTTTAGTTACTAGTCTGTGGGCTCTATGTAAGTTCATCCTATAATGGTATTGAACCATCAATAAATAGTAATAGAACTCTAATAAAACAATTTTTTTTATGATCACTGTCTGAAATTTGAAATTTTCTTGAGTCCTTGAATTTTGAATATCCTTAGGGATTAAAGTAATTTGAGGGTTCCTTCCCTAGTTATAATATGTAGTTCTAAATTTTGATATCTTCATTTCACATTTAAATCAATAAACTTGACCCTAAAATTGCATTTAAAAGGGCAAGTAGCAAATTTCATGAGAATATTTAATCTTGTTTTATTTTGCGCATGTATCATAATACTTTTATCTTTGCCAACAGACTGACCACTCGGTCGGTATGGCTCAATTGGGGGCTGAGCTCTTGGAGTTTTTATCATGATAATATAATGAATGCTACATTTAACTTTAAATGTGTTTTAAGAGTCATTTTAATGTGCTAAGTAATACTTTGTAAAATAATACCTCGAGAAATTTAAGCTTCTCTAGTGATAGGGAAAATCTCATTTCCCAAATTACAATTTTTTTAGACACACTTATATTTGAACCCGAGAGACTTAGCTCTGTAGCTGATAGCCTTATGGAACTATTAATTGATATTTGTCCTGCAATGCGGCGCCAATTAATACGTTATTGAATTAATCGCCCCACGTTGGGCGCCAATTATTACGTTATGCGTTGTCGATGGACACCGATTAAGGTGATACCGTATAATTAGCTAATAATTGCCCCTTGTTTGAGCACTAATTAAAGCGGTACAGTATTATGCATTAATTTGTTTTTATAGCCCCATGATTGAGCTACAATTATTATGATACGATTTTACAATCTGATTTTTTAATCGAATAAATAAGACCTTTAATGTTGTATACAATTTATTAAAGTGATTTTATCTTTGGCACTGAAAATATAATTTTATATAATACAGCTTAGTTGAACTACAGATGATTTTACTGGCACTGTGCATTACTGTCTTTGATTACAAAGTTTGTGTGTGATGGTGTTCACTGTAATGGATTCATACGCACAAGCAGCTTATATATGACCTACCCCTTGCCTCTTGGACCCCCTTGTCAACAGTGTCAAAACCAACTAATTGAAAGAGTCCTGGCGACAGGTGTTGTGAAGGTTAGCTTCTTATTGGGTAGAAGGAGCTAATGCCACTTGCTTTTTTGGTAAATACTACAGAGCTGATTTTTAAAAGAATTAAAAGTTTTAATGGTGCAATCCTTTGACATTATTTCTGAAAAAACCGTGTTTTCCATTGATGAAGAATTAAAAGGATATTTTACATACAATATTTTAAAGAAAAATGAACTTTATCCATGACTTTTTTTAATATATGAGAGGTGTCCAAATCAGTATCGTTACAAGCTATCGACTGGTCTAGGAGGTGACAGACATTAAACCTTGTTTACAAATCAAATAGTTTTCATATTTTAAACTGGAAATAAATTTGTATTATTCAACAAATACCTCTTGTTGTTTTACAATTCATGTAAATGTGTGTCTTATATATTGGTCATAATGATGCAGGTGCGTGGCGAGCAGCTCTGTGCCAAATCCTGTCCTCTACTATGGCGCGGTGGTGGCACAGGTGTCTTCCTTCCTCTTGGCCCTATCATTCATGCTTGTGTACTATCGCCACTTCCACCCCAGCGGTACGTCTGCCCACATCAGCAAAAGCATGGACCTGGTCGATGAGCCCAGTCACAGCAAGAGGTACTCACCCTCTACGTGAACCTTGACCAATATATACGGCCCTCAGACGGTACACTCAAAAAAAGCATGAAACATAAGTTTTTTTAATTCTGTAACATGGGAACTGCATTAAGTCGAGGATTGTGATAAAAAAAAAGAAGGGAATCAAACATACAGGTAGTTTTATCCAATACCTTTAAGTTCAAAAAGTAGCTAGTAAAATACTTTACATTACCATCATTTAATGGCATTTAAAGAATAGAAACACACAAATTTTTATGTTGTAAAAACAATATTTATTTTTAAAAAAAGTGTCCATGTCTTGAATTCAATATTAATAAAATCACACCATTCTTATGTTTTGAGCTTTTGAGTGTACAAAATGTTCAAATAATATGTTATCTTAAAGTGTGAGTGTCTGTTGCAAATGAAACAATTATATCTGTTAAATGTAAAGTGTCTAGATTTTAAAATAAGGACTATACTGTGCATGTTAGATCTAAGAAAACAGACCAATTCAATTCTTACTGTAATTTGGCTTTCGTTTAGCCAACTTTAAAAACTCTTTCTTCAATAAGTCTTGCTACACAGTTATATCTATTAAAGAAGGGTTTGTATATATATTTCTTATAATTAAAGTGTTTCTTCATAAGGTGATAGCATGCTTTTGATTATTTTAATTTTGAATCTCACAGTTTATAAGCAGCACATCTCTTGAAACAATCATTCTCGGTCAAGACGCAAATAATGCAAACAACAAATCTCGTTCAGTCTTTTGAATATGTTTAGTTCATTGCCACACTTACAAAAGTACGCAATCTATCCCTATCTTGAGGTAGTTCTATCCAGTTCACATCATTACACCCTATATCTCTCAGGTCCATTCTAATGTTATCCTCTCATCTGCATTTAGGTCTTCCCAATGATTTCTTACCATTGGGTTTACCAGTCCTGAACACGGTTCTAGATTCTTCCATTCACGCTGGATGTCCTGCCCATCGTAATCTATGAGATTTGATTATCCTAACAATATTATGTAACTCACCATTGTGTAAGCTCCTCCACTCCCTATTATCTTCATCTCTTTTTGGGTCAGGTATCTTTCCAAGCTACTTGTTATCAAACACTTTTTGCCATGTAAAGTAAGTAGCCATTTACCAATTTTTTAAATGATTTTCGTTGTCTAATGGGCACATAAAATATTAGGCCTAAATTATTTTTTAATTGTGTGTTGTGAAAAAAAAAAATCCATAATTTTTTTGGGGGGCATTCAAAGATATTATGTGTGAAGTTTAGGCTAATCTGCTAAAAGATGCCTGGTAAATGTTCGTTCAAAGAGTTTTGGCTGACTGTTGAGGAAAATAAACACTCAAAGTGGTTGCGCCCTGTTGAAGATGACCAGTTTAAGGCTTATTATACATTTTGTAAATCGAAATTTGATATAAGCCACAGTGGGTTGAATGGAGTGAAAATTCATGGAAAAGGTAAGAAGCATTTGGAACTAGCCTCTGCCCCCACTCCAAGGTGTTTTTATTATAATATCTAGGCCCGATGTACAATATAATGTTCGACCATTTACCGAAGGATTTTTTTTTTACACCGCGTCTTACTGACAGTTTAGGCTATACGCCCCCGAAGTTATTTTGTGGTCAAAAAAGTCACCAAAAAGTCAAGAATTTTTGTTCCTCTAACTGAGTAGACACCCTACCCTGTAAATGCTTGAATGGGAGTGGAAGGAAGTAAGAAAGTGTAATATAGCCAATTAAGAAAAAGGAGATAGAAACAAAAGAATTTAGAATGATGGATGAAGAAGGAATAAAATTGAAGAGAGGAGGAAATGGGATTATGGATGACATATTTTGAGAAGATGTTCAACCTGAAAGAGCAAAGAGATGAGATTGAAACAGATGATCAGGAAGAATAAGCAGAAGAGGTAGAAAGAGGTCCCACATGAGAAGAAGGGAAGGATGCATTAAATAGGATGAAACAAGGAAAAGCACTGGGTGTAGATGAACTTATATTGGAAATGATAAGAATCGTGTTTGAAGTTGGTATATGGCTATACAAGGTACTAGAAGTGGTTTGTAAGGGGAACATCATACTGGAAGTCTGGAAAGAGGGAGCTAAAATACCTATTTTCAATAAAGGAGCTAGAGAGAGGTGAACAAATCATAGAGGAATAATGCTGATGTGCCACTCTACAAAAATATATTAGAAAAGGCTGGAAAAAGGAATAAGAAGTATAACTAAAGGAAGGTGGAGAGAGGAATAGTATAGATTAAAGAAACAGGTCTACAATAGACTTTATCTTTGCCATACAACAGCTAATGTCAAGACGGTATGAATTTGGCAAATACTTGGTAATGGTATTTATGATTGGGAAGAAGGCATATGATAGGGTGGATAGAAATAAAGTTTGGAAAGCGATGGATGAGGCCGAAGGGAAAGAGGGGTTGTAATGAGAGTGAAAAGCATGTATGAGGATAACAGGAGTTGTGTAAAGACAGAGATTGGAAGGATGGAGTGGCTCCAAATAAAAAATTGAGTGAAGCAGGGGCGTACCCTCTCACCATTACTGTTTTTAATGGTAATAGAAATGGTCACGAACAAAGTGGCAGGAAAATTCAAGTAGAAAAGAATGAAAGCCTTGATGTTTGCTGATGACTTTATTGTATGGGGGGAGAGGGAAAACGAAGTACAGGAACTTTTACAAGAATGGAATGAGAAAGTGAAAAAAATGTGGAATGAAATCTAGCATAGCAAAGCGTGAAGTGATGACAAGGAAGGAATAAGGCCTAGTAAAGCTATAAAGTCGCATGTGATGGTAATTACAAGTAAGAGGTTAAGGCCTAGTAAAGCTATAAAATTGGCTGGAGTAGAGCTGAGAAAAGCACAGAACATAAAATATCTTCAAAGTGTGATTGAGGTAAAAGGTGGAAATAGATAGGATTTAATGAGAAGAACACAGCAGGGAGAGTTATATAAGTGTGTAGGAGATCTGCAATGGAGAAGAGAAGTGTAAGGAAGCGTTGCACAGGGCGTACTTTGTACCCATTGTCTCATATGCAGCAGAAACATGGACATTGAATGTAAGAGAGACTAGGAAAGTGGAGGCCATGAGAATGAAGTTTGTGAGGAGCATTATAGCTGTCATAAGGAATGAAGTTATCCGGGAAAGAGTGGGAGTGGCGGGACTACATGAGATATTAGAGAAAGCAAGACTGAGATAGTATGGGTATATAATGAGGAATGAGAAGGTGAGAATGCCAAAGAGAATGATGGAAATAAAGTATGTAGGAAAAATATCACAAGGGAGACCAAGAAAGAGATGGGAGTAGCAGATAACAGGAAAGTGTTCAAGTGAGAGGAACATAATTGAAGAAATTAAAGGAGGAAGGGTGATGAAACAATAGAAGAATATACAGGCATTTTACTAAACTGACCCAGTACCTTAGGACTAGTATTTTAAGCAGTTGGAATAAGGATTTTATAGCTTTAAATCCTGGGAATCAATTTTATTTTTTTCTTAAGAGACATCATCAAAAGGTTTTTGATTATTTTATTTTGAAAAAATGTTTGATCTTTATATTGTTTAAATTGCTATTTTCCCAACATGGATTATCCACTGATAGAGCAGATCCTTTGATCTTTATTGTAGATATTTAAGGGATATATTGTATTTAGTACATCTTGCGTGGTGTTTAAAAAGTTTTTTATTTGAGGTCATGGCTAAAATCTTAGAGATATTGGTTTTAATCTTGATGAAGTCAAAAGATTTACATTTATTTGCTGATAAACTGGATTGGGCACAATTAATTTGTTGTTTACCATCGGAAAGGTCTCAAATACTAATAATCTTGTTTATGAACTAAATAATCAGTATTTATGGCTACTAGTGTTTTGTGTCAAACTTAGGCATCATGAGCTATTTTCAGAAGAAAGAAAAATATTTTATGAAATTGTCCTTCACAAAAACCCAGAATAGCCATAACATCCATCCGAGGAATCCTAATTATTGTTTGGCATCTCTCACAGAATATTAATGAGTCATCACTCACTTTAAAAATATTACCTCTTTCAGTTCCAACAGTTTTGAACCCACCTTAAAGCTAGTAACTTAACATCAATAATACTAAGGTGTCATTTCATGTCAAAATTGTGCATCTTTCTCTCTTGGCATTTTTGTTAATATTAGGTTTAGAGATTACTTCACGGCTAGGGTAATTCTTACTTACCGCCCCAGTATAAATTGTGAATAAAAAAAGCTTGACTAACATTTTAAGGGGACCGATTTATTCGGTTCTGTGTTTAACTAGCATTCACAGTACAACAGACATATGCAAATCAGGTTTTTTTGTTTGAACTGAAGTAAATATTCCCAAATTTCAAATAATTATTGAATCAAATCATATCCTAGTTAAATATGCTAAAATTATGATATTGAATAAAAATAGTTTGCATAGTAAATTAACATAAGATTATATTTATATCTTAGTCCCCACAAGTTATCCTGTTTAAATGTAATCAATATGTTCACCTTGTCATACTTCACTACATATCTTCACAGTCCTCAAAGTTACACATTTGCTATGTATGATAGGGTACACGCAAGTTTTATAAATGTTATTATTGGCAAAAAAGTGTGGCATTTTTTCCAGTCAATATGTTAATAACTAATAAAGATTTACCTTACTTCACAAGAATTGCTATTAAAAATATATTTACATATTTTAAGCACATTACGGGATTTGCGATGGTTCAAGACCTTGGCGATTTTTTTTCTAGTATGGTTTGATTCGAGTTTTCGCATAATAATAATAATAATAATAATAATATAAAATTTGAATTGATATCAATATTATCAAAGCTTTGCAAACCCCTACTGTACAATTTAATCAATAACTTATATTTTAGATTACTTAATTGTCTTTTAGTTAACAGTAGTTAATAACAGGTTAAGAATTTTTTTAAATAATATTGCATATTATAGCAATCTGATCGTTCCTGTCACATCCCTTGGTACAGAATAATTCTAACGAAGGAATTGTGAAACTAGTAATACAATTTCCCAAAAGTAGAAGGAGAAAAAAACTAAAACATATTAATAAAATATGTGTGTGATAACTGTTCATGTTTCATTTTCAAACCAAAATATAATTATTTTACTGTGTCTCGAATCTATAAATCTCACATATCTATAAGACTGCTATAAACCTATTATCTCAAAACATGTCTTACCACCAAAGAGCCTTAAATTGTAAAGATAGGTAGCCATAATAGTTTAGTAAAAGTTGTGGTTTCATTTTATCTTTAACTTCCTCTATTTTAATGGCTCTCATTTAACATTTATGTCCCACTCATTTTGTATGGTTTGGTTATATTAAAGTAATAATATTTCTTTGCTATTAATTGAAGTTGTAAATATATTTAAAAATCTTAGTTATTATATGCACGACACATTTATGTGTTTTTTTAACATGTTTTGCAATATTTATTGTTTTGGTCTAATATAAATAAGTTGTATTAAAAGGTGTTTTTTTTCTTGGTGCTGGAAACAAATATTACAAGAAAGTATAATATCTTTGATTATTTCACTACCTTTTATATAATTTTCATCATATGCTTATTGGTACTATTGTATTAATCATTTTTGGCAAGGTCGTATACCTCTTTTGCTTACTGTCTATTTTATTTCATTGTCCATTAATTTTTACCAGACAATGGAAAAAGTCCAAAAAAAAAGTGTTTCTTCAAATTAGTCTAAATCACTTAAAAATGAGGTTTTATTAAATTTTAGTTTATATATTACATTATTTTTTATATTATTAAGTGCATCAATGTGTTAAAGAAATGCCTTAAACATTATTTCAATGTAACCATGTGTTTGTCTTGACATACAAATAGTGTCAATATTAGAACAATTGTTTAAGATCTGCTAACCAGTGGTGAGGTGTACTAGTATCCAATGCTACCAGTTGTAACAGTTAAAAAATAAAGCAAATAATATTTTTCACATAATAAGAATATCCTCTTGACTTAAACTTATCAATCTCTAAATGAAATTTGTAGAAAGTGTTTTCATAAATTGAGTTTAAGACACCCTTGTTGAAAATTCTGGACTGCACATGTGTGACATTTAGCAGTGTTCATTCAGATGCGTTAGAAGAAATGGGGGTAAAGTATTGTTCTTGAATGTGGCTACATTGTGTGGCTGATATGGATATGAGTGTACTGGATCTTTCAAGCCCAGGCTTCTAATAGGATAATGGAGACTAAGCATTGTACTTAATAGTAACAAATAAAATCATGATTAATTTTTCTGCTACTATCACAATTTTATTGAGCAATCAATCTCGTTATTTACTATAAATTAAAATACATGTTTAATTTCTAAAAAAAACTTTTTTATTTCCATATTAAGATACTAATACTCTTGTTATTTCAAAGTATTTTTGTAGTTTTATAAATAATAAATTTATATTTACATAGGCCCTAGTTTTTTTAGAATTATGTCTTATTACCTATTTGGGTTACACACTATTAACATAGTTGAGTTTAATTATTATCATTTATAGAACTTTGACTTGATACTCAGGAACTTTCTAAAAAGCTCGTGTGACTCGAATGAAAAACCCTTGAGTTTGCATCAGGGTTGGGGAGTATGTAAGCCAAGCCTTTGACTCAGACTGCACTATTTTTCTACTGTCTGACTCCTTCAGAAATGGCTAAAGTATATTAAATTTACTGCAGTATAATGGTCCAATACAAATTACTTCATGTGAAGCTTTTTTGACATTGTGAATGTTTATATAAATAAATTTGTCAATCCAAATTACAATTATTGCTCCTAAAGAATAAAAAAAGTATAAAATTAAAATTACAAATTTACCATATATTGTTATCAGGGGTGTGCGAATAGGATTATTTATTGAATCTATTAACATTTCGAATGAATACCGAATAGTACAAATCAAATAGTAGATTCTTCTTACATTTTTGATAAAAATAATTTAAATTAGTAAATTCCTATTAAAAATGTTATCTTATATTTAATTAAGTATGCAAAATGAACAAAATTACTGCCAAACATTATTATGTGACCTGGTATTAAATAAACCATTCGCTGACATTGACAAGTGCTACTGACCACAGATTTACAGTACAACAGGGACTTTGACGAGCGTGACTCGTGGCATATGTCCGTCCACTGACATACATCATCACTGTGTTATTTCAATACTGTAACGTGGGGGGCGCACGTGACCTGGGAGGGTCACAGGCCGTTCACACGTGGACGTGTGAACCACGAGTTCTTTTAGAGATATTGGGGTATGCTGCCGACCAAACACGAATGAAAATGCCCGCGGAATATTCAAAGTTTTAATTATTAAAATTATCACTATGTACACACACCGATTAACTGTACATATAAACTAATTTCAACTAAACAAGTCATAAAATAAAATAAAAAGAGTCTTAATCAAGTCTGTAAATTAATAAACTAATAGAACACATAAAAATATAAGTAAATTAAATAAACAAATTAACAACTATAAAACACCTAATAACTATTCAAATATTTAAAA
>CABFVX010002917.1:47349-68438 GCA_902151425.1 Timema shepardi | reverse complement strand
CTCACTGGACACGCAGGTCCGCTCACTGGACACGCCGGTCCACTCCCATGCCGTACACACTACCGCGGCACGCGCCACACGAACTCCCGGACTCTTCAGTCGCGAGCCAAGAACTGCCTTGAGGCTACCGCTGAGCTTGTATTTATAGGGGTGGTGAGAGCTGAGGGTCTGGAATCCTCCACTTCTAGAATAAAAAGGATCTAGACCCCTCTAGACTTGTCTCCGTCCTCCCCCCCCCATACCCCTTCGGCCCCTCTGATCCTCCAGTCAAGCGAGAAGGTCGCCGCCCACCCGCCAGACAAGGAGGGAGACAGAGATAACAAGGAGCGCAGATACAAGGGACAACAACGAGAACAGGCCGGTCCCGCTGCCAGACTCTAATCTTGTTACAATACAATAATATTGTTTTGTAGTAGTTCTATGAATGTCCAACAGATGTCATAGAAATCCAGTGCCTTCTAGATATGGTTTTATTTTTCTCTAATAGATGTCTAGAGTAATGTGAGCTCTGACATCCTTAACATTATTATCGTTTATTAGGGACAAAATTATAGGGTTTATTTTAATCCATTAGCCATCTGCTGAGTCCATTTTTTAAATTCAAAACAAAGCCAAAATGAGCTGTTTGAAATATTCCCAAAGCCAAATGAATAATGAATATTACTTTTTATAGTTTTATTTAATTTATATATATAGTTATAGTTTTTAGTTTATAGTTTTATTTAATATATATATATAAGTAAAGAGAGAGAGAGAGATCAAGCATTAGGGACAGAGGTAGATGGAGGCATTTTAATAAACAGACCTGACCACAGGCTGGGAACGTTCAGGATGGTGATATAGCATTAGACACTAAAAATTGTTGACAAACTTTTATTGCCAGAATTTTAAACATGTTTTGGGCTAAGCTAATAAATAAAACTACAATAATTATTACATCTTGCAATTCATTTATTATATATTTTTGACAAGTGAAGATTAATTTTTACTATACATAATGAAACAAAATTACAAATATTTAACTTTTATTTTTATTTTTGCTGTTTAATATTCTTATTGGCAAAGCTTTATATTAATTTTGTTGATGAAGGATTTTTTTTCGAATCAAAGTCAAATCTGATAAATATTTTAAGCAAAGTCATAGTTTTCTGAAGCTTTGTACACCTTTAAAATCAACTTTCTCTCAGTAGGTATTAATTTCCATCTCCTAAAATGTATTTGAGAATATTTTTTATACCTTGATTGGCAAACAATTACCACTCTACATTATTTATGTTTTGACACAAGTAAGTTGTTGTGTTGTTTTCTTTATATTTACCAAGGAAAATAATATGGAAATTAAAATTTTGGTGAAAACGAGGGGGTGGGGGGATGTTTTCTGTTTTTGATATCTGGTAACACTTTCTATAAGGTCACATGTCACCACTCCTGATAACTAATCATAACTCATTAACTTACCTATAAACATATTGCTCATTTCTTATTTTTGTGAATGTGTAATCTCAAGCTAAAATGTTCTTAATATTGGAATTATAAAGTGTTAAAACTAGGGACTGGTCTTCCAAATCTTGAAAACTACCAAATATTCATAACTAGACGATTGAAAAACTATCATCACTCTGACTATTATTATTATTTTAGCACCACATCTAACTATCCATTCGAGCTATACGCTTATGTACTAAGTATGCTAATGGTTTTAGTGATGTATGAGGAAGTTTATATTTAAAGGAAGTGTGCTCCCAGTTGCATGGAAGGGGAGTGGAGCACAATCTTGGAAAAACCACCCTCAGTACACCCGACGGAGATTTAAACCTTGATCTCTCAGTCTTTGGTAGGCTAGTCTAATGCGAGAGTAGCGCCTTGACCCATGCGGCCACCGAAACGGGTGTTGAGAGCTATTAAGATGTTTATTTAAAATTCAAATTTTGCCTCATGTGTTTGATTTTTTTCAAGATTTAAATTCATTGCTCAGCATTCATAGTTAAAATAATTTAGACTTGAGAGAAGATAAAATGATTCAAATCTGAGATTCAGGATTTATACGTAAATCGATTCAAATCTGAGATTTGGGATTTACAGGTACAATGATTCAAACCTGAGATTCAGGATTTATAGATGAAAATTATTTAATTCTGAGATTCAAGAGTAAGAGGTAAAATGATTCAGATCTGAGATTAAATTCAAATTCAGGATTGAAATATAAAATTATTTTATTTGAAAAAAATAGCAGAGTTGACCCTCCCTTATCAGTGTGCAATTTTTCCCAATTTTAATACAAATAATTGAATTAGTATTTCACAACTACAAATTCACTATACCAGTAGGCTTTATAATTAACAGTTTTAAAATGAATTAATATTAACGATGATAGATAATATAAAATGTTTAGATGACCATTGAAATTAAGATTAATTATTAAATAATAAAAATCACTGATTTTATATTCCACTTATAAGTACAGATGCTTTTGTGATATGTTTTGAATATAATATAAAGGTGAAACCATAAATGTTATGATACTCAAACAAGTATTTAAAATTAAATATTAATCATGTCATCACTCTAATTATGTTCCTTTATAATTCACTTCCTGTATCTTTAGCCGTTTGTTTTCATGTTTTAAAATATATATAATGAGAGCTTTTATTGTATCACCATATCCTACAAAAGTAGGAATTGCCTAAAATATTTACCAATATAAATTACTTGATACAAAAATGATTCATCATACATGTGCACCAAAGAGGATTTTGCTTTCCAAAACCAATTATACATTCAATTTGGATTTGTTGTATGTAAACTACTGTAGCTTTTGATGGGACCAATAATGTGTTTATCATATCAATGTGTAAACCTTTGGATGTTTAGATTTTATTGACTAACATGTTTATACAATTATGTGTGTTGTGTGTGTGTATTTATTAAATAATCTAGGCTTACACCTTTCATTCATGTAAGATAACTATAAGTAACGGTTTGAAAGTTTTCTGGTTTTCTTGATAAGCATTACTAAGAAAGACTAAGTTAGCATTCACATTGTTTTTTATTGTCTTTATTATTCAATAATTATTAGTGTCAGCATAAATTAACAACTTTAAATGCCTATAGATAAAAGAAGCAAGTTATTAAATAGATGATTTTCTTGAAAATAGACTATTACTATTTTTTTTAAAGGAATAATAATATTTTTTAAATAAACTAAACAATAGGTTCTTCAAAATTTGTATTACTTCAATGTTGCATCCAGAAATTTTCTCTAAGAAGGGGTCTATAAGTGGACATTCAAGTATTATATAAGCACCTTTTTGGCCATTTTGGACCCCCTGGTTCCCTTTGTAAGCAAAAATAAGTGAACATTTTACTCTCCCCGCCTTACATTATATTTGTCAACTTTTTTTTGTACTTTTCCTTAGGAATAACCATTATTATTTATGCAATTTATTAATTTCTGGCAATTATTAACACTAAAGGTTTGAATTAATTGTGTGAAATATTCACAATAAATTTTGTTGTAACATTGATTAAAGTTTATTGTAAAACAACTAAAATCAAAAATAGTATTATTAGTGAATACATGAATTATTATAGTTATAAAATACTTTAAACCATTTTTAAACTGATAACCAAGGTCCTTGAATCCACATCTTGACACTTTCTATTATAGTGTGGATAGGTCACTGCACCATTCTTGCCTCTCTCTGTCTTATGTAAGCATTGTTCTGACCTCTTACCCCTTTGTCAGCACAAATAATCGAAGCTCAAACCCCTCTGCTACTCTAAAGTGCTTACATAATACTTGAATGTCCCTAAGATATAAAAGCTATAATTTCTATATTTTGTCCCAATCTGTAATTTTAGAGGCACTTTTTATGTGTTTGGGCGTATAGCTTTTAAATACCAAATTTTAAACCTGGATCTCTAATTTTGACACATTTCTGAAAACTTGAAACTTGAAATAAAAAAGTTAATTTTGAAACGTTTCTATTGTACTACAAGTTGATATATTATAGAAGTTCATTATTTGCCAGTGACAGAGTTTTCAATCATACAACACTGGAAAATTGTTGAGGTTTCAAAGAATTAAGCCAGTGGATTTGAAGCTTGCAATTGGACATTATATTGAATCAAAAGGAAACACTATTATAGTTTTAGTGCACCTAGTAAAATGGTTTATTGGGCTATATTGATTTATTTAAAGTTGTACTTTTTATGACAACTTAAATATAATACACTGCTTCTAAGTGAGTTACGTGTCTGTCATATAATGGCTCATTTTATTACAAGCTAATTAATAATAAATTATGTATCTGTACTACAAAAAATAATTGTCAATTACAATAGTTTAATAGAATTGTGCTAATTTCCACTTATATATATTTTACATCAATATAATAGATAGGTCTATAAAGTGTTTAATACCATATAATTGTTAGATCATTTAGGTCTGTTTAGATAATAATATTCTTTATGTTATAAAAACTCATTGATATATTTTTAGATAATCACGTACATACAAAATTTCAAAGTTAATGTACAGTTTTTGATTAACTCTTTAAAAAAAGTTATAATGTAGTGGTCTATGTAGGCTTAGCTCTCACATATGATTATAAAAAAGATGTTTAAAAATAAAACATTTGTAATAATACATTTTGGGTAAATCCGTTTGAAATCAACCAATTAAAAATAATTCTGGAACTTGAATGTTTCAAATTTGGTTGATTTTTGGAAAATTGGTTCTATCTACTGAAAGGACGAAAAATATGAAATCTCAATTTTTTTTAACATTTCTTTTTTGAGTTATTGGCTTTCAAAGTTTTGGAATTTGCATGATTTTGGCCGCATTTTAAAATTTTCAAATGGCTCTATCTCAAAAACTATAAGGCTTAGAGAGGTGTAATTTGTACCATTTTCTTCAGGATTTTACAATCTTTAATATGACGTGCAACTTGTTTTTTAATTAAAATATATATATATATATATATATATAAAAATTTTAATCTCAAAATTGAAATTTTTAATATTTTTGTAAAAAAATATATTCTTTTTATACACCTTTTGGGAGCATATATACCAAATTTGAAGATGGAATGACAATGGGATCATGTTGTAATAAAAAGTTTCATACAGCGGTACGTGGCAAATTCACCCAGAATGAGGTATGCTATGTCAAAAGTGCAAAAAAAACCATACTTACATATAGGTTTGTAGTTAATAAGCTCAATATGCAGTTTTTGTTACATTTTATTCTGTCAACCTTTTCATGGCAATACTTTTTTGAACTGTTGCATTTATTTATTTTTACCACTGGCAACTCAGCTATTAAAGTTAGAGAAGCATTCAGAAGTTGGAAACCTTCATCAACATTCATAAATTCAGGATCTTCAGACCTACTAGTACCAGGTTTTACAATTCCAGTTTCATTATTTTCTGGTGGTTTTATCTTTTCATTAGTCAACAGATTTGACAGCTTTTCTTTTGATAGTTGGACTCTACAACCTGAACAAATTTTCATGTCTTTTATCATATTGTAATTTAAGTATATCATCCAACTAGTCACATTTCTAAGATCTTTTTTTCTTGACCCAGTGTGATTTTTTTCTTAAATGGGTTGCAACAAAACATTGCCCAATTTCTTTCCATCTTCCCTTCACAAATAAACAGCAGGAAACAGTACTAATAGGACTAATAATGCAATAAACAATGATTAAAATAGAACGCCAAAAAATATTATTGTAGCCTAGATCTTAATTACATGTCCATAAACTAAAATAAGAAAAGCCACTGAAATAAGTCACTTCAATAAGAAATAATACTGAGAAACCAAGCCAATAAAGTACATATATGTTGTTTGTCTGGCAGTCGCAGTAAAACAATGGCTGTGTTCAGGTTGCTGCATGTTTGTATGACTCACTTTCCCCAGGGCTTGTCTTATCATCTTATTTATTCATTTGAAATGACTTTTGAGATTCATTGTTGAGGAGCAGTAATTTCTTTTACAGTAAGTAGCCTATGTAATATCATTTATAAATTTAATTCTAAGCTCAACCTCATAATAAGGTTTTTGATAAGTTTTGAATTTTTTAATGGGCCCTATTAAAAAAAACCTAAACATTATTTTGTTTTTTTAATGTTTTAGGGTTAACTTATAAGAGCAATAACTTAAATGAGTAGAAACAATTTTCCCATTTAATTTGTTTATGGTACTGCAGGGGTTCATAAATACTCAGGGTATCAACGCAATACACCTCATTCTGGGTAAATTTGCCTGTGGTACTGCTATATTTAACTATTTATTACAACGTGATCCCATCATCATCCCATCTTCAAATTTGGTACATGTTCTCCCAAAAGGATTATAAATAGAATATTTTTTTTAGAAAAAAATTAAAAATTTCTATTTTGAGATATAACAAAAATACTTTTTTAAATTCTTAAGGAAAAAAATTAAATTGTTAAATATGGTCAAGTTGCATATCATATTAAAGCTTGTAAAATCCTAAAGAGAATAGTACACATTCCACCTTTCTAGGTCCTATAGTTTTTGAGATAGAGCCATTTGAAGATTCTATAATGCAGCCAAAATCACGCAAATTCCAAAACTTTGAAAGCCATTAACTCAAAAACGGAATGTAAAAAAAAATATTGAAATTTCATATTCTTCATCCATTTAATAAATAGAACCAATGTTTCAAAAATTATCTTGTTCAGAGATGTGAAGGTCCAAACTATTGGTTGATTTCAAATGGATTTACCCTTTTATGAATTTATAAGTAAGCATTTTTTTTCTGTTAGACAAAATAAAATGGACTGTTTAGAAACTAACCTATAATTTTTGACTCATTAGGCTGCTATACCAACACGTGAACCAAGTTGAATGTTAGTGACAATGATACATTAGGTCAAAGCTTTTCAGTTTGTAAACAAACAAACCATTTTGTTGAGTGTATAGTTCAATCAAATCCATCTTTTTAGTGTTACTATACTTGACAGACAAACAATATATTGTAAGAGGCAAATGGAATATCAGTTTTTGCTACGCAGACATTTCAAAATTAGAGACCCAGGTTTTAAAATTATTTGCAATCTTTGTTGAAGCAAATGTCCTACTTTACCCCACCAAAGATCTCCCAACCATGTGGTTGTAACACTGCACTATTTGATACTTTTATGTTGGTAGCTTAAAGTAAAACGTTACAGAGTCGTTAAGAGTATTGAATCTTTGTGAAATATTGTGCTGTGAATTTGTAATGTATAGAAGTGTTATAAAACTTAGCAACATTTGTGTTTTGATAACAGTGCCAAAGCTATTTTTGTATCCCACTAGGAATACTAAATTTTCACTATTAATTTTTTAGTGAAAGTAAGAGAAGTCAATATGTAATGGATGTTATAAATAGCACTTCTAACCAAGCAAATCTATCAAAAGAACCAAGTAGTATTAAAGCCTAAGTATGTATTTAAAAAAAAATTAAATTATAAATATAATGTAAACTATTTAGTGTTGTAAAGTATTTGTGAATGATCTTAAGCTTAAAAATTACATACCTTATCAAATTTGTAAACCATAATAGGGATTATGAAACTTTAATTACACTTTAAGAAAAGTTTTCCTTTTTGACAATAGTTATCAAATTTGACAGTATTCTTTTCAAAATCATTTCACTAAAATGATCTTTAAATTTAGATGCAATGTTATATATGTTTTGAAGGCTTTCATTGCCAGTGTTTGAATTATAACTATTATTTTTGGGCTTACACTCTTTCAAAAGCAATTTTATCATAGCTCAAGCAAAGAAAAAAAGTTTTGAGACGTACCTATGCTTGATCTTTTGACTCAACATTTTGAACATAAACACTAGGCCTACTATATTAATAATGATTTTTTATATATATAAAATTAGATATTAGAATGCCATGATTTAGATTCTTAAATTTTAACCTTTATTTTTTGATTATTAAGTCCATTCTCTCAACAATCACAACATCAATACTTTTCTTTTCATCCAACTTTGCATCAAAAATATGTTTTTATATACTGTACTGTGATAGCTTTAAAAAAAAACACTAAAAGGTATTATTAGCAAAAATAATTCTTAAACCCTGGTTTTATTTGTTCAGGATCACCAAGTTCTTGTTGAGTATATCTACAATTTTCTGTTACTAAAATGAAACTATAAAATAATTAATAAGGTTCAGAACGAATAATTAATTTCCATATTCTGAATATTGTCATTTCAGTAAGAGCTAAGAATTAAGATATCAAAAACCATGAGGATTATATAAATTCTCATAATTTTTTTTATATTATGTTTAACTATTGGGCCACCTCATTTTAAAATAATTTTATAATATTGGAGATTGATGAAAATAAAGACAAAGGGAAAATAAAATAATAAGTGTAAATTTAACTAAGAAAACCCACTTAGGGAAAGAGGAAAAATGTGGAAAGAATCCAATGCACAAAGGTGACATAATCTTTTCTTATTTCTTCTATAATAAAAAGAGTCAAAAACACATTTGAACACAAATTGATTAGTATTTTTGCATTGTTGCCTTTATCAAACAAAAAGAGGAGAGAGAATACATCTTACACAAACACTGAATTACTCCATTTTGAATTAAAAAATAAACTGTTAGAAAAAACACTGTACCAACTGTTAAAGAAGTAAAGATAAATTTATCAAAACTTTGGTTGTGGTTATTATATATAAGTAATATAAGTTAGATAAAAATATGTAATACTTAATTGGAAAGAAGGTGATAGTAACAAAAATAAAAACAATATACATATATTATATTAAAAAAAGGGAAAAATAATAATTCAAAAAGGTCAATCTTTTAGAAAGAAAAACTATCTTCTCTTGAGTCCTTGTGGTAATCCATTGGTCAGTTTTCACTGTCTTGAGTTGAGAACTGTCACACTGTTTTGGAAATGTTCTTAATATTTTGGTGGTGTAGCAGGTTTGAAAGTCCTGGTTGTTGGTACCAGCATGGATGGGTACAAGCTTGTCTGGTTCTTCGTGGTTTGTGTCAAAACCATGATTGTTCATTCTCTGTCGGAGAGCTCCTGTAGTAAGGCCTATATATTCTGCATAATCTTATTTGCCTTGTAGTTGATATACCAAATTATTTGTTTAACAATTATAATGAGCAGGGAATAGTATTCCAATTTAATAACTTTACTGTTGAAGGATGTAGCTGTTATGTGAACTCCACACTTGTAATAATACACAGTATCAAAGTATTGACATCCTCAATAGGTATTAACATAACCACATCCTTAAAGGTAAAACCTTTGAAAAATAATAGTGGAGGTGTGAAAACTACTTGTACCTCTTTATTTAGGGGCAACAGTGCTACGAGGGAATTTCATCATTGTGTTTGCAGGGCATGAGGTTTATTGAATGAACAATTAATCAAGTTCATGGAACCAAACCTAATAAATTTGTCGGCTAACTGGGGCAAAGGTGGCTATTTTCTTTGTAAATATCTTTAATTAGAAAATTAATGTGCAGAACCACTCTTGGATTATTTATTGACTTATTGGCTGGGCTGGACTGGACAACATGTCATTTATAACTTTTTCTAGATCCTATCCTAGATGATCCTATGTTTTCTTTAGCGAGAGGTCGTGTTTACTTCCATCCCAAACACTACATTTCTTCTAGATTTATTTTACTATAAATCTTTTTTTATCCCCAAAATTATTTAAAAAAACATTACTCCACTATGAGGTTGAACAATGACAGGATTATTAATTTTCAGCGTTACTTTTTCTGCAGATTTCTTAGTCTCAAATCAAATATATTCTCTATTTCAATACATGCATTGTCCTTTGTGAGCGAATTGATACGGTGGTCCTGTGTGGCCAAATACAAGAAGAAAGTGACGAGAGTTCAAATCGGTAACCACGATGTTGTCAAGGAAATGTGAACTCACTCAATTTTTCTTAAACTACAAAAAACTAAATTACAAGATTTTAAGTTAATATACTTGAAAAGAGAATCTTATATTAATGTTGACCATTTATATGAAGAATAAACACATACTTTACTAGAAAGTTAAACAGCTAGAATAAAATTAAATAAACTTGAAATAAATATTGCCATATCTTAGTATAAAAATAAGATTTACTTATCTCTCTAATAATATCGGATACATGCTATGATTTATCTTCCTTAAAGCACCCGTCTTCAATTTTTCAGCTAAATCCAAAAATGTTTTTTTATTATAAGGAGTGTTACATGGTAGTAAAGCAAGAAGAATCTCCATACCGTTTTCTTCTTCTCTTAGGTTCTATCCCATAAGCGTGCACACAGTAGGGCCTCCCCTCCAAAGATAGGGGATCTCTGCAGGCCCTTTAGCTATTGGTGTGGAAACAACATAAATCCATATATTTGGGTAATGGGTATAAAGGGCTCAGTATAATGTATGTACATGCTATGTTTGATTCTATTTTCCTCCCTTCACGAGGATATCCTTCCTGTGTTTTTCCATCTCTTCTGTTACCCTACTGGTCTAGCTTTCTCACTTACTCTTTTAAACATCTTGGGATTCTTCCGCAAGGGAGTTCAAGAAAAATATGGGAGGTGCAAATAACAAAAAGTGTTCAGCTTAAAGGAGGAAGATGGAGGCATTTTACTAAACTGTCCTGGCCACAGGCTGGAAACAGTTGATGATGATGATTTGGGAGTCTTTCTTCCCCCACTCTCATGTAACCAAACTGGGCACAAATATACTTGAGTTTAAATTTTGATTTCCCTCTCTCTTTTTTTCAAACTTTATTGCATTATTGTATTTAGAGTAATCTTCTGTTTGTATAATATCAACCATGTTTGTATGCATTGAACGTTTTATTTACCTTACAACTATGGATGAGTCCTTCAAATATTTAACATTAAATTTAATTTATTTTTGAAATTATTTTAAAGCTATTATGATGCATACTAGTGACTAATGGTTTAACCCAAGATAATAATAAATCATACCAACAACTATATTCCAAAAAATTAATTCGGCTTGTAAATTCATTAAAATTCAAATGTGAGTAAAAAAATGTATGTGTGTAAAAACATCATTCAAATGTAGAAAAGTTAACCCATTAATCTTATCATGTTTTCTAAGATTCAAATCTGAGTTCTAGAGCAGGGGTTTGTGGGTAAAATTATTTGGATAGAAAAATTGGATTTGATTCATCTTTACTTCTAATTTAATGCCGGAAGTTTTCTGACATTTAATTTCTTGCTTAGACAAATTGTCCTTACACAATTCTCTCCAATATAGACAAAGTGTCACTAATTAATATATACTGTATTTTTTAGGAATGTGTGAGAGACTGCACATATTTGAATCTAATTTCATTTATAAAATTTTTAAACTAACTAATATGGCCTGTACTGATTTTTAAAACACTCCCATTTAAGAACTACATTTTGGCTAAACTTAGATACTACTACTCTTTAGTTTTTAATATATTTTAAAAATAGAGAATTAATAAAAATTATTGTACAGTATAAAATAGTCAGAATCGGATTTTTATTTTCAGTGTTGATTCTCATAGAAATATGAAAAAGTAATTGTTATACATGTCTAATACTTGGTGTTAGGTGGCATTTTTTGGTAAGTTCTTTGATTAGGTCTATGAATCTTGGAATCCAGTAATTGTTATGTCCCTGAGATCCTAAAATGTTACAAACTATATTAGGATGATCATTTCCTATTTATGCCATTTCGAGCCAAAAATCATTACAGTAAATATCACAATAAGTAATCAAATAACTAAGGAAGATCCTTTGAAATCAAAAATCAAAATCATCTAGATAGGGTATAAAATATAAGCATATATTTTACATGCAATGACAAAACATTTTAATAAACAAAATCTTGTCTATTAAAAACAGTACAATTTCCAAAATCAGGCTTTTACAAATGCAGGACAATGTGCTCAAATCCGGGACGAATGGTCACCCTAGATTAAATGGAATCCCTTGAATGAAGAGCAATTACTTTATAATATTAAGGCAGGATTCATAAAACTATATAGTACATAAACAAAACAAAAAGTTATCTTTTCTTGGGAAGGTCTAACTTTAGGTAACAATTAATGTATTATTTTCAAATCTTTGTATATTTACTCATAGTGTATGTATTCTTAAATTGTATTTTTATTGTATATATTGACAAGAGTATTTATTTTGTACAAAACCATGTGTAAATAAAATTTGTGTACATTTTGTATTTAAATGTATAGTGAATTGTTATTACCATAAGTGCTGAAGGGTTTGAAATTTGTTCCAAAAATACATTTACTATGGTGGAAGGAATATTTTCCTGGATGGAAATAAATGCAATTAAAAAAAGTTATATGCAATTTAATTTAATAGTTAATTAAGTAAATACCTAATAAAATATTCACACTATGCTTCCTTGTCATGACTAAGAACCATAGGGATACCTTAAATTTGTGTTTAAGAAGTTTGGTACAACTTCAAATACTTTGTCATTGTAAGTTATTTTGAAAATACAGTTAAACTCACTTTTAAGATGGGAGTTAAATGCCTTTCACTCGAACACTTTAAATTTTAGCCTGGGGAACAGTCAGAAAACTTGTATTTACTAATCTACCCTATGTGCCATCCACTACCTATTTCTCAGAAGAATGGTGTTCTCTCACAATAGGCAACAACAACCCTATTACAGAATATCTCGAGCACTATTGCCACTTTGCAGACCATTCAGACACAAAAAAGAGAATGTTGAACTTTGTATATATTTTAATTTTTAGCGTTTGAAAAAAAAACATATATATATATCACTGTATCTTGTTACTCCAATGAGGTACGGATGAGGAAGGAAGCATTTTATAAGTAGTTTACCCGCATTTGCATGGAAGGAAAGTGGGAAATGATTAAGGAAAAACCTACTCTCAATAGACCTGACCGGAATTTAAACCCCTATTTCCTCGTCACCAGTAAGCCAGTCTAACACGAGATCAATCGGCCAATGAAGTGTTTTTTTCAACGTTTGAAATGACAACACTTAACCAAGCTATACATCTTTTTTACACAAAATAACCAGATTAATTTGTTATTTTCAGCGCTGGGTCTTATTACCTATTCAGGTTATACGCCTATGCACTAATTATACTAATGGGTTAGGGATTAGGGAGTCTTAATTTAGAGTAAATGCACCCACATTTGCACAAAGGGAGAGTGGAAAACCACATTGTTAAAACCTGCCCGAGATTAGCACGTTAAACAACACGGCCAGCGAAGCGGGTAGTTAAAATTTCTTTAATGTTGAAGAATGGGTACTAGCCAAATTGGTAGTAAGATGTGGCGATAAAAAAATGTAGAATATAATACAACAAATAAATGAAACCATTTTGTACAAATACACAATATAGTTTTCAACTTTTCTTTTGGCATCAAATGCGTTGACTAATTCAAAAGGAAGTTCCTTCAATGAAACCTGTTTAAGGTAATTGAATGGTCTAGGTGTCATTCTCGCAATAGACTAGACAGCCGATGATGAATAGATCAGGGTATGGATCCTGGTTGGATGTATTGGTGTTGTGTTTTTCCTAAATGGTTTATTTAAAAGGTTTTAGACCCAGAAAACATTTAAGGGGTGTGTCAAGCCTAGAGAACATTTAAAGAGGGTCAAGAACTATATTTATTATTAATTACTGTTGTTATTTTATTAAATTTACGGTTGTATAATCTGGAAGTGGCAGAGGTATGAGCGAGACTAGTAATAACATTCAATCCCTGTGATAGATGGAGTGAAGATGTTTCTTGTGTGGTCATTTGGTGGCTTGGTAGACTGATGTGCGATATTACCTTCTGGCTCAGTGAGGAAAGCAACAGGAAACTACCACACTCCTAATTTACCTAGTAAGCCTTTTCAGTGCTGCATAAGCTTTCAGCTGACAGTGGAATTGTTTACGATCCAACCAAACTTTGGGTTTAATACTAATCATCACACACAAAAAAGTAGGCCTTGCATATTAGAAAATGAGAACTACACTTTGAAATAATAGAAACTATGAAAGAATCAAAATATAACATTATTTTATGTTTATTATTATTATTATTATTAGCACCGCGTCTTACTACCCGTTCGGGTTATACGCACTTACGCTAATGTGTAATGGTAGGGTGATTGTGAGATGAAATGAAGGAGCTACAGTTTAACGTGGAATCCGAACCACGGTGGAGACCTGGCATTCCTCACATTCACATTTATGTTTATTAATCACCCCATTATTTTACCCTTTCTAATAATAATAATAATAATAATAATGTTTTAATTTAAAGAAATATAATCTCTACACTGACCAGTTAAACATTCTAAATGTAAATTTTAAATTTAAATTCCTTTCAAAAACTCATAAAATTTAAAAAAATTTGATCTAGGTGAAACCTGTTGTCTAAAAAAACTGGATCAAAAGTTCCTCTAAATTTTCGGAAATTTTGTTTTGAAGTCAGTCTATCTTTTATTAATGCCAGCTCAAATAATAATGTTTTGAAGTAATGTTTTTCATTTTGCATACTTTAATATAAAAAAATCACATTTCTAATAGGAATTTACCAGTCTAAATTATTTGTATCAAAAATGTAGGAACATCTACTATTTGATTTGTACTACCCAGTATTCATTAGAAATCTTGATATTCGATTCGATAAATAATCCTATTCACACACCCCTACAGACCAGTAATTTAATGTCGTATCCCTCAGGTTTGGGAAGTTGAGCTTGGAAATTTTGGGTTCGTTTCCTCTCTAAATACTTGATAGGAACCTCAGGTCTCGAAGAAATACTCTGATGTTTAAGAGAGAAGACTAGTGTCCTTAACTTTTATTAATAACAAAAGCAAATTACAAGTTCGTGGTGAACTTAAAGAAAGATCCAGACAATGCTTCTACATACATACAGTATGGCAATTATTACAAGAAGAGCCCCGCCTAATGGATGTCCGGGGTTTATATACCTTCCCTGTTTACCAGTGGAATCTTCTAGCTACGCAGTACAAATGGTGCAATTAACAATTCTGATAGGAGCATGTGACTGGGGTGATTTCCACTGTTTACTCACTTTAGACTTTTGGAAGTCACAATATTGTCTCTGACTAATGAAATAAGTAGAAAGTATTATTATAGCACGCAGTTCTCTAATGACTATAGTCTGTATGACTTCTTTACTTTAAACATTATAGTCTGCTCCACTTCTTTACACCTTTTTTGTATTGTGTTACTATTACAATAAATGTATTATTAAACACCTTTAATATTAAATATCTCCCCCTAGCTATACGACACCTCCCCCCTTGGGATAAGAAAACAATATAACTCCAAGTTATTTTGTTTTCGTGTTTACCTTCTCTTCCAAAATCTTTCTTTTAGGGGTGATTCCCTTATAGGTTGTAATTCTAAACTCTCCCCTTCTGAACTTAAATCAACTCTAGATCTTCTCTGAGATCTTGTAAGGGTGGGTGGATAAACACTTTCACTTGAACCTTGAATATTATTCACAATCATTGATTTAAAACAAATTAAATTCTTACAGCAATCATCATCTGTCCACCATCTTTTACAAATATTGAAGTTACCACAACAACATTTACATATTATTAAAATTACTATTAAACTTATTACAGACATCATTACATAGGTAAATATAGACCATTTTGATATTTTAACTGAATGGTTTATTTTCCATTCTTCCTCCTGTATCATCTTTTCTACTTCACCCATTTTATGACTTGCGTAACGTAAGTCGTATACCTGGTTGACTACATGTTTCAAAGGTAAGTCTAACTCTAATTTATTTAAATTTAATAGTTCACCTTTCATTAAACAACAATCATTTTCTAAATTAATTGAAGGTATAACATCTCTATTAGTTTCATTACTTGTAAGCAAAGATTACGTTTGTAGCAATATATTGGATCCATAACCTTTACATTGAGTTAAATTTTAACTTTCCAGTACCATCTAAGGTAATGTCGTAAGGTTCTTGACCTTCACATAATACAGTTAATTTTTCTACATATGGCACGCAAAAAATCCATTCATTATGTTTTAATGGTATCCATAAGGGTCTTTCTAATTCTACCATTTTCTTATCACAATCCTTAGGTATTGTCATGGAAATGACTGTTTACAAATGTACCATTCATTTTCAATTTGTTTACACTGGTCAAAATTATATTGACTAATTTTTGCATAATACAATTTACTCATTTCTACCAATAAGATTTCTTTTTCTGGTTGTACAAAAATGAACTTATTTGTTGAGTTAGTAAGTCTTACAGGTAATGGTAAAACTTTATACACAATATATTTATAATGATCGGTCAAAGGTAATACAATTATGTAGGTTAATACATTTGCATTTACATACACTTCTAATCTTAAAATGTTCAATAGTTTGTGACCATATGACACACTCTAAGGGAAGGGTAAGGATAATTCTTGAGGTAAATTTGTCTGCGTTTGCCTAAAATAATCTATAATTTGATTAGGTGTGATTATGTGAGGTTGCAGAATGCCCTTCTGTGCATTCAAAATGGCATCAATCAAAATTTCATATTGTTGTTTTACCTCTCTTATAGCTCTATCTAAATTGAAAATATGTTCATTTAGGGCTATTTTTAATGTCATAATATTAAATTTTGGTTTTATTCTACCGTCCCTTTCATTTATTTGTATTTTAAGTTTATCTAATCCCTCACATAATATTTTCTCTTTAGTGGCTGTATCTCTAATTGTTTGATTAATTGTTTGCAAAGTGGATCTTACCACAAGCATTTGTTCTTTTGATAATTTTAAAAATTGTGCCCTCTCGTCTTCTAATGTTTTAATTTGCCCTATAATATTTAAAGGAAATATGCTTCGTTTTTTGCGCATAGTTGTATCTCCTTGAGTAATCTGTTTGATTAAAATTGTATTAGTTTCTATTTCTTTAATCGACTGAATACTATCCTTAATCTTTGATGTACATTGAGTTTTATTCTTCAAAGTTTCGTTATTTAGGTTATATAGCCTACGTGTCATCCTAGCATATTCATTAATCTTTTCATAATTTTCTTCTATTTGTGATAAATTTACATACGTAACCAACCTCCACTCGGTGTTGAATAACTGTGCTTCGCCGCGTCGTTCATAGTATAGGCCGGGTGATTCTCCTATCTTCTCGACTCTCACGTCGAGACTCATACACATATTGACGATTAGAAACATTTTTACAATGAATAACACTTCCATCTTCCTATAACAATGGAACATATGTTCAACTTTCATTATATTTAAATATTTAAAATACTCCCGAGTTTAATGTATATCTTTTTACAATATTATATGCATAACTCCCTGCGTGTCTCCTATACACGACTTTAAAAATAGGTTTATCACCTATATAAAAAATCAACCTCTATTTAAATTTGTATTTAAAGAAAACGTACCTGTTAAATTATTAGAGGCCCTCATACTCAGTATTATTATTATTTTTCTTTTTTCAGCGCGTTTATAGGGGTTTCACGCCTTCCCCGTTTCCTGCAACTATTCTGCCACTGCTATTCCTTAGCCATCTACAATCTATTATTTCCCAGAGCTAATAACACCCACTGTCTTCTCGTAATCAGAAAAATAGCTTCAACCTATTTGCATGAACTTTTAGGGTTCTATTTTTCTTTAGCTTGATTGTACAGTTTACTCCGTCTACTTTAATTATCTTATATGGACCTACCCATTGTGATGTTAACTTCTTCGATCTACCTCTTCTTAGTGATCCATCGAATAACAGCACTGAATCTCCTATTTCAAATGTTGGTACATTACATGTTTTATCATAATGATGTTTATTTTGCTCTTTAGCCTGCATTAAATTTTTCCTAGCTATTTCGTTGCTTACTTGTAATTTCTCTTTTAATTCTTTGACATAGTTGTCATATGTATATAAATTTCCTTCTGGTCTTTCTTTAAAAATTCCTGGAATATTCGCTTTCCTACCGAATAATAGTTCATGTGGTGTATAACCTGTCGCACTATGAGGCGTTGTGTTATACACAAAAGTGGCATAAGGTAACCATTTATGCCAATCTTGTTGATCTGTCGCTATATAATGACGTAGATACTCCACTATTGTTCTATGGCACCTTTCTAGCGCTCCATTGGTTTGTGGATGATAACTAGTAGTTTGAAGTTTCTTTATTTTTAGCATTTTGCAAATATTAGCGAACATCTCACTCATAAAATTTAAACCTTGATCTGTTAATATGGATTGTGGTATTCCGAACTTTAAAACAATGTGCTCAACAAAGTTCCTAACTACTGTATTCACATCTTATTGTTCCATGGGTATCGCAATAGTATACTTCGATAATTCATCTTGACATGTCAACACATATCTATGACTTTCGCTTGTTTCTGTTAATGGTCCTACAATATCTAAACATAATTTTTCAAAAACTACTTCAGGGGTGGTAGTTAACTCTAAAGGCATCTTTGTTTTCCTTTGTGTGATTTTATCCTTTTGACATATCTCACACTTCTTAATATATTCTTCAATGTCCTTTTTCATTTGTGGCCATTTATAATACAATTTAATCCTTTGGTATGTTCTATTCTTACCCTGATGACCTCCCAATGGTTCATCATGAAACCTCTTTAAGATACTGATGTTTCTATCCTCACTTACTTGTTCATTGGAAGTCTCTTCTTCCGTCTGGCATCCTTCATCTGAGGTTTGAGTTTGAATATCTGTCACTTCATAACTTCTACTTAGTCCATCTGCATGACTAAATACACTTCCTTTTCTATAAATAACTCGATAATCGTACTCCTCTAGTTTTAGTCTCCATCTGAGTAATCTAGAACTCGGATCTTTCACGCTAAATATCCATGTTAATGGTTTATGATCAGTGACTATTGTAAATTTTCTTCCATAAAGATAAGGTCTATAATACTTTACTGCCCAAATAATGGCTAACAACTCTCTTTCAGTTGTCGAATAATTTTGTTCTGCCTTGTTCAGGGTTCGACTCCCAAATGCAACTGGCAAATCCTTTCCTATCTCTCCTTGAGACAAAACTGCCCCTAACGCTTCCTGACTAGCATCTGTAGTTAATATGAACGGTTTCTTAAAATTTGGAAATTGTAATATTGGATTCATAGTCAAAATTTCTTTAAATTGATTGAAAGACCTCTCTTTTTTCTCGGTCCATTCAAATTCTACCCCTTTCTTTAAAATTTGATATAATGGTTTACCAATCTGACTAAAATCCTTTATAAATTTCCTGTAGTAACTGCATATACCTATAAATCCTTTTAGTCGCTTACTCGTAGTTGGTGTAGGATAATTTAATATCTTCTCAACATTCTTTGGATCGGGCATAACTCCTTCTGTTGTAACTACGTGTCCTAAGTAAGTAACTTCCCTAAGTAAAAATTCACATTTATCTGGTTTTAGTTTCAATCCATGTTGCCTGTACCTATTAAATACTTATATTAGTCTTCCATTATGTATTTGTAAACTTTCACCAAATACAACATCATCATCTAAATAAATCAAACACTTTATTCCTTGCAGACCTGTTAATACAGTATTCATTAACCTCTGAAATGTCGCTGGTGCCCCTTTTAATCCAAAACATAATCTTTTAAATGTCGCTGGTGCCCCTTTTAATCCAAAACATAATCTTTTAAATTCGTAATGTCCTGTTTGAGTACTAAAAGCCGTCTTTGCTTGGTCTTCACTTTTTAGTGGACACTGATTGTATGCTGAAACCATATCTAAAGTAGATAAATATTTTGCTTTGCCTAATTGGTCTAATATGTCCGCGATGTTTGGGATAGGGAATGCGTCACCTATCGTTATCTCATTAAGCTTCCTGAAGTCAACAACTACTAGCCACTTCTTCTCTCCTGAGGCATCTATTTTCTTTGGAATAACAAGTATTGGACTGTTCCAAGGACTTGTACTAGGTTGAATGATATCATCTTTCAACATTTGTTCAACTTGACCTTCAACCTCTTGTTTATGAACTTCTGGAATCCTATACTGTTTCTGATTTATCGGGTGTGTATCTTTACTAAACGGTATCGTGTGTTCGATGACCGTCGTTCCTCTTATACTATCCCCTTTTAGATAGAATACATCACTATAATCATAGCAAATTTTCTCAATGCTTTTTCTTTCCTCTGTATTTAAATGTCCCAGCCATAGTCTATCGGCTAATTTCTTTATTCTGTCTCTTATTTCTGGTTTTCCCTCTATAAAACATGATTCTTCCACAAAGTCTACCCTTTCTAGTTTCACTTTAGGTAATTCAATTTCAACAGCATTTTCTGTTGCATTTAACACACTACTCATGCACACTCCATTTCTATCATTTGTGAGAGCTTCCGCCAAGTACACTCCTGGTGCTAGAGGACCTTTAGGAACTACGCCTAATCCTTCTCCCTCAACAACTAATTCAACTATTTTTTCACTTTGAGGTGGTATGTACACTTTATCTGTTACACTTAGATTCTTATCTAACATAGGCAGTATCTGCTGACCTAATTTGACCTCGTTTTGCTGATAATTAATTACGGCATGAAATTTTCTCCAAAAATCTCTACCTAATATCCCTTCATAACGGAGGTTTTCCGCTACATGACATTGATGCACATATACATCTTTACCTATTCTCAAATGCAAGGTGACTTTCCCTTGCGTCCAGATTACATTGTTTGTAATGCCAGAAACGCTAGCTGCTTCCTTAGTGTTTACTTTATTCAGAACATGACCTACTAAACAGCTTTTCCTTATCAGACTTATTTCTGATCCTGTGTCAATTAAATAGTGTGTTTTTCCTTCTGTTCGCGTTTCTACTGTATTTATCCCCACGATGCAAAGATTTGGTGGTTGAACTACGCCTTGTTCCACCCCACCACAATTCACTTTCTCCATTGCTTTACTGCAACTGTCCCTTCTTGGACTGGAGGACACGGCTGGTTGCCTACCTGACCTCCCTAAAAGTTTCCCTGCCTCTGCATAGGACTATTTGGAAATTTCCTTCTCTTTTTCCAACTCCTACTCCT
>CABFVX010002917.1:0-40316 GCA_902151425.1 Timema shepardi | reverse complement strand
GGTGGGTGGGGGGGGGGGGGGGGGGGGCTAAACCCTGCTCTTCTGAGCCCAGAATCAGAAATGTTAACCACTCACCCAGATGTTCCAATAAAAGGCTTTTTTTTTCTCAAGAAATATGTTTACTTTAGGAGGAGTTTAACTGCTCTTCATTTGAAACATAAAAAACGCCAACCCCATATTGTGTAAAAATTGGTTGTTCTAGTGGTTGTTATAGTGAGGATATTGTGAAGTTATAAAAAACACATTTCCTGTGCATCTTGTTGTATTATTCTTATGTAATAAAGATGAAAGTGTTGTTTAGTTACTCAGTTTTATAAAAATGGAAATTGATAAAAAAAAAACTAACATGTAAATTTAATGAAGAAAACCCACATAAGGAAATATAAAAAGTGTTGGAATAACCCAATGCAAAAAAGGTGACATCTTCCTTCCTTTTGTATTCTTTAGAAGTAATCACACACTAAGTCATTATCGGGGTGACAGTGTGAACACTTCCCATCCCGCCCAATAATCTGCTTGGATAGGGTACTTTTAATAAAGTACTAAATTTTGGGAAAAGTAATTCTCACAATGGGAATGTAAATAAGTCAATTTCAATATAAAAAATGCTTGTAAAACATATTCTTGTTATTAATAATATGATATATTTTGCAGCTTGAGTTCTTAGTTAACAATGATTGACACTTTACTTTCCAAGTTCCAAGAATCATTAAACAAAACCACCTGTAGTTTATTGAAGTTACGACAGGCCCAGCAAGCCTGTGGGGGAAAAATATGGATTGAATAAAAAAGTGACCCGAGCCACAGGGAACAGTAATGGACGTAAAAAAACCTTGCTTGCCAACCCCTCCATTTTCCTGTAAGGAGTTATACCCTTTATGGTTCCTCAATATTTTCAGTAATTGGTTCCAGTCTTTGCTGCCCTATGTTTAGCCAATCAATGAGGGCAAAAAACAAATTTGTCCATATACAAGAATAAGATAGAAATGAACAAGTGGAAAACTTGTATAAAGTTTAAATTTAAATAAAAGCTGCTTTACCCAACCTGGTGAGTGTACATAAAGTCTCAGATGTAAGAAATAGTTGACAAATATGAGTTAATATTGAAAAATCTCAACGATTTGAGTGAAAACAATCATGCACAAGCTAGTGGTTTATTACATAATTTTGAGAGTGAACAACATGTCTGAGCTTTTTGTTGAGTAAAGAAATAATAATAGCTCAGCCTGAAATTTTGAACAAAGGACTGAATGACTGCAAGCTCTAAATAAAACAATTTCTGAGTTAGTAAAATCCGTTAATGTTGTTTAAAAAAGCATCGGGGCTTTAAGAAGTGATTAGCAGTTTTCAAGATTATCCACACTTTGCACAGCAAAGGTAGACGGCTATGATCTACAGTCAAATGTTGTTCAAGATATCAGAGGTTACCAAAGAGATATTCTGGTCCAGCTCAAGCATTTGTATGTACATCTGATGAAGCATATTACAGACAGGAGTACCAGTACTACAACAACAAAAAATTGACACCGCATCAAGTGGTGTGGATAGGTTCAACCAATCAGGTATCAAAGATAATTTAAAATTCACTTTGTAAACTAAAAACCTACTTAATATGAAGTATGACACAAAGATGACTTAAATCACTTTGCAGTTTGTCATGTGCAAGAAGACCTTATGGAGGGCATCGATATAAACAGTGGTTTCCAACCTTTTTCAGTTTGGTAGATAGTCAAATTCCCATTGCCTTCCCCTCTCCTATTTTTTGGGAGATTTATAAGAAGAAGAAAAAGCTTTATATTCACCTATTTTGTACAAAAATGAATGAAATACTGGCAGGATATTAGTAGAAAAAAATGACAAGATTATCATGATGGTTGGCACTGTTTTGTTTTCACTATTACTTGAATATTGGGTTTTAGGTTTGGCAGAGCATACCACAAATAACTTTTCACTTCAAGTCAACATAACTGTTTAGTTTTTATGAAAGTCAGAGTTGAAGATTTGGTGGTATTGCACATAACCACAACAGTAGCTTAGAGTAACATTTTTTAAACTGTGCTTTGCTGAGCCCTTAAGCTCAGCCAGTTATCTCAAGCTCCATGGGCCAACTTTATAATTTTCTTTGTTTATTTTTCACACTATAAAATAGCATCCATAATTAGGATTGCCATTTTTTTCTTCCGAATATGAATAAAGGACGTTTTGTCACCAGTGAAGCCAGGACCTGTGAGATTTTCCGTTTGTTGTATACTTTTATAGTTGTAAAAGTTAACCATCATTATTGGATGTTCACAATATTAGTGCAAAAAAGTTAGAAAACCTCTAGCTTAGGGGAAGGATAAAGAAGAGAGCTGGGGGGTGAATCTGAGTCTTGTGAGTTTTAAAATAAACAAGTTCATCCACACTTTTGGCTGGTCAGCGAATTTATTACAAATGGTAGGCAGTATTCTCAATACTGCAAGAACTAATTGATTTAACTACTTTGAAAAAGGAATTTAAATAAATAATTTCAATTTTGATATGGTTTTAACATTATTTTCAAATTTATCAATGCCCCCATGTTGGGAACCACTAATATAAAAGAAACAGTGTATAAAATAAAATAATATATGTGTTTGTTCCTCATTAATGTCTAGTTAGAACACTTTAAAATGCTTCATAAAATATTTAATAAAAAAATAAATAAAAAAAGACAACTCCATTTGGGGTCTTCAACACAAGCCACTGAAAGTAACACCCCTCCCTTCCTCAACCTTTTTATTCCTCACACCTTCTGTCCAAAAACTGGGTATGAACTTGGTAAAAACCGATGCCCCCAATATATAAGAGCTAGCGACACCTATGGCCCCACACACATTTAAACACAAATATAGTAATACTTCAGCAATGTTAGCTTTACCCCAATGTTTTAACAGGTTCTTTTTAAATTCAAAATTGAGTAGTTTAGTGTTTGTGTAACATATCTTTTCTCTTTTTTGTCTGATTGTAACGTAATGTAATGTTACAAATTAATTAACTTTAGTATATTTTCTAATCTTTTCCTATGGTTTGCTTCTAATATGCTATTTTTATTATTATTAACTATTAGGGTTATTGTTTTCATTTCCTAATATTGTGTCAGGATCAGATAGTCCCGGGGGAGTTTGACTAAAGTCTGTTAGCCAAACTGTCGCGTAATTTAAAGTTTCTTATAGAAAGTTAACATGTAAAGTTGCTTTTTGAAGTCTTTATTCTTTGGTATGAAAAATACACTTTGGTAACATTTTGAAGGTGCCCATTAGGCTCTTATTTAGTCTTTATGTATTATCCTGATGGATATTAATATTTTTTTATTTATTGTACTAAATTCAACGTTACATTATCTATTTGTTTGGTTTTCAACATATCTCAGTTTGATTAATGAGGTCATGTAAAGTTTTCTGCTCTATTGTTATTGTTTTGAATAAACCGTTCATATTGTTGCTTTAAAATATTGCTAGTAAATTCCTTTGTCACTTGTTCCATAGCTTACTCCCGGTCGCAATAACGCCAAAATATTGTTCTGTGTATGTTTAAATATGTGTGTGTGATTACTTTTACTATGGGAGAGGAAAGATAAGATATCACCTTTATAAAATGGATCCCACATTTTTACTCTTTCGCTTGGTGGTCTTTCACCATTAAATTTGCATTTTATTAGTTTATTTTTTTCTTTACTTTTATCTATTTCCATTATTATAAAATAATTTAGCCACTGGGCCTCCTCATTGTTAAACACCTTAATTACTCAACTGAAACATTTACTCGAGTATCTTGATATTTATTAATGATATACACTTTGAGAACATTCCCAATTTAAAAAAATGCAGCAACGTATATTGCAGAAAGCGATAATTAAGACAATTTGTCATTCTAGTTAATAGAGTGTGTAACAAGTGGGACAAACTGAATCAAAATATAATATTGAAAAATAATGCCTTGTACTGACTGGTATTTGTTGTATTTCGCCGTTGGGAGTGACAATCTGCTGCACGATCTGTATTCCCCCAGTCTGCTGAACTGGGGCCGATGCCTGTTGTTGTTGTAGCTGTATTACTTGTGCTGTCACTTGTTGCTGCTGTTGTTGTTGTTGCTGTTGTTGCTGTTGTTGCTGTTGCTGGGAGGCAGCAGCCACTGTCTGAACTACTTGAGGAGCTGATGCTGTTGTCGTCACTGTATTGGCTACTGTGTTTGCCACGGGCTGCCAAGCACAAAAAAACTTATATATTTCCCAAACAACAAGAATTTGCCAAAAAGTTTGGTGTGAGAACATTTGGTAAATTTGGAGAAGGACAGGGATTTTAAGCAATTCTACTTATTTAGAATAAAATATTTTTGGTGATATTTGTTTCATCATATCTTACACCAGTACTATCATGATTAATGTGTGTATAGCTCATCAGATATGGATAAAGGAGGTAGAATTTAAAGGAAGTGCCCACATTTGCGAGCTAGAAATTATCTAGGGAAAACATCAAAATTCAAACTCAAATCATCATCAGCAAAACAAAATGGATGAGCCTGACATTTGTTCTGCAAGCCCACTGATCCAGGTTAAATCTAATGGATCTGTAAAAAGTTAAGTTTATAAAATAAATGTGATTAATTTTATCTATCATTATAGAGGGTGGTTTTTTTCAAGTTGTCACAATCTAAACAATATCTTTAAAAAAAAATACATTTAAGAAAAAATGTGTCATACAAAGTTGCTTAGTTTAAAGACACCGCCAAAATGACGCCATTAATTTTTTTCTTTGGGGAACATCTTCAAAGTCATCTCAAGGTCAACAATTGTTTTTCAAATGGGACTTTGTATTTTATTTATTGCAGAATCACATTCTACAAAAACAAAACCATCAACTTTTTTCTGAAACACTTTTTTACCTGAGGTCTATTTTTTATGATATTTGATGAATTAAAGAAATATGTATAATGTTTCTGGAACTTTTTAATTTCAATTTATTGCCTACTTGAATCTTTAGAGTGTAAACAAATACAAGCAAAATAGTCTCACAAAAAAAAACCATTCACTCATAAGGGTTTAAATGTTAAATTACAACAATTATTGTTTGAAATTATGACCTAGTTCGATACACTTTCCAATTCGCTTTGTAAAAGAATTGTATTTAATAGAGTTTTTCGAACATTATCTCTATAAACAATTCCAATGCATTCCATCATGTTTTCTGGAGTTGTCAGTACTTCATGGTATACTCTGTATGATTCCTCTTTTACTTACTCTATTATTTTCAATCACTAATAAATGTTGGTTGCTGAGAGAAACCTCCTGAAGCGGTGGGCAAGGAAGCACCTCGACTGTTTGCTCTCTTAATCGATCGGAACACAGATTATCTTTTTCTACAGGACCTCTGGGTTAGGTTCGAGCGGCTGGCAGGTTGTACCCAACCTGATACGACATCCACCAGTTACCACGTGGCAGAAACTTCCATTTATTCCTCTAAATGGGCCAGGAAGCAGATGGTCAGACGATCTCGGGACACGCCTCCTCCTTCTTTATCACACACAATGCGATACTAATCTCACTTAATAACTTAGCGTTTTCCGCACCCAAACTTGGGTTTTACCACGTGGTTTCTCTCGTTTTTTCTTTTTCTCAATTTGTTATTAATTATATTCACAGGAACTACAACAGAGAACTGACACAAAGTCAGGCTATTTACATTTTTATGTTCACAGAAAATTATAAGTAACGAACAATAGCAACTCAACAAAACCAAACATATTAATATACATTTTAGTTTAGACGTAGGTTTAACTTCTTCTTTAATACTATCATATAAAAAATGTCAAATTTAGTAACGACCAACATTTAAAGTCAATGGCAATTTGTTTTATTTTTCAATAATTTTTGGTCAACACTCTTTCAATCGCCAGTTTTTAAACACAACCAATTGTTTTTGTTATCTCCTTAAAAATATGACATTGGTTGCTAAACTGAAATCAAGAAGGTTTTGACAACACAGTAAAAATTTCCCCTTCTTCCAACAGATGGCAGCCTACAAACATGCCCGGTCCATGTATCATTGTGTCTAGATAGATGGCGCAGTTGGACAGTCACTTACAACTCTTTCTTTCAGGTAACCCCATGAGAAAAAATCTGGTGATTTAGCAGGCCAACTAATTTGACCACCTCTACCAATTCAGCGGCCATTGTAATTCCGATACAATAGTTGTCATGCACTTCTAGAATAATGGGTAGCGGCACCATCATGCTGAAACCACATACTCTGCCTTTCTTGTAAGCTTAAATCTTCTAGCAGCAATGGCAATCCTTGATATAGAAAGGTTCTGTATTTTTCTTCTTTCAACATAACATTAATAAAAGATGGGCCAGTGAATTTGTTTACAATAAATCTGTACCAAACATTCACAGTCCAAAAATGCTGTCTTTCAACTTGGTGCAACCATTATGTACTCCAATAATGTATGTTGCGTCGGTTGACTTCCCCATATTAATAAAGCTCGAATCATCAGAGAATAACACCTTAAGAAAATCTTCTCCATGAAGCTCTTGATGCAATGGCATGTGGTAAAGATGAAATTTATGAAGCTTCAATATTTTGGGCACACTACTCTTGGAAATTTCTAAATCACTAGATAATAATAATAATATTTAGTACCGCGTCTTACTACCCGTTCAGGTTATACGCTTAAATCACTAGAAATCGCACAAGAACCTATATGGCAATTATGAACTACTGTGGCTAGGACTGTGATTTCAATATGTTCACTGGTGACAGTTGCTCGGAGGCTCCTTTACTTTGCTTGAACACTTCCATTTTCCACAAATTCTTTAACTACACGACAAAAATATCTACATGATGGTGAATTTCTCTCAGGAAAACTATCGGTGTCAAGGAGAATAACATCATTAACCTTTCTTTTACACTCACCATAAATTGAAATCATTTCAATTTTTTCAGCAACAGAAAAATACTCCATTGCTCACAATAAAGATTTACAATAAACTAAAATACCTCACATAATGAAGAACCGTGTATTCTGTTTAGTGTGAAAGTGTATTCATAAAGATCGAAATGTTAAATTGGTCTACTTAATATGTTAACATAGTAGGTAGACCAATTGAACATTTAAATCTTTATGATTATGAACAAAGTTTGTTATTTATTTGTTAGACTGTTTTACTCGTATTTGTTTACACTCTAAAGATTCGAGTAGGCAATAAATTGAAATAAAAAAAGTCCAGAAAACTCTGTTCTTTAGTAACTAAAGCACTAGGCTTAGTTTCAAGGTGCCTCTTTAGCTTGTTCTGTTTTAGTGACTCATTGCTGTGTACTTCACCATGACCCATAGGTTAAGAACCCATGCTCTACACAATATAAATCGTAAAAGAAAAACAAAATCTGTTATAAAAGATGGATTGTTTCATCGAAATGCAGCCAAGAGCAGTATAAGTCACTCACCTGACATGGGAAATTATTTCATGGTTTTATTTACTTTAAGGGTTTGATTTTTTATCTTTAAATATAATAATAACTATGGGTTTTAAATATTTTTGTGTTTTAAGGTTTAATATTCATACTAACTTAATTCTTTTTACCAAATAGCCTGAGCGTTGTATTGTGAAGCTTTGTAAGAGATCAGGATGGTCTTGTAATTTCCAAGGCATTCATAAAGTTGTTTCAATATGAATAAAACCTCGACCAATTTAAGAGACATTGAGTTGGGTCAGTTCTGGTGACACTTGATATTTATTTATGATCTCTCTTGTTCTATGAATATATAAACATTATAATAGCCTATATTTTATTATGTTTAAGATATTTTAAAGAACATTTTAGTATTTATAAATGTAAATTTATAGATAGGTTAGTGAATAGTATTGCATTTTATTTTTATGTTTAAGATATTTTAAAGAACTTTTCGGCATTTGTAAACTAAATTAATAGGTTAGTTAGTGAATATTGTGTCTATGACTTTTTGAATTGGAGAAGATAGTGCATAAATGCAATCAAGGACTACTACAGAATTAGTTTGAAATAATGGTGATTTAAATAACTCGGGGAGTGAAAATTCATGTAAATCCTGGTTAAATCTTCGTGTCCAAGATAAGAAACACTTACAATGAAGGTCATACCTACTTTGGAAAGTCCTAAGTGTATTTTTTCTGTGAACCTTCAAGGTATTATCAACATAAACAACAGTTTCAGGAGGCATTTTTATTTGGCTTATCTTACACCATTATGGCAGAATACAAAAACAGATTTTCATATTTTTAACTTATCAATTTTTGTGGAGAGTTTCACATTCATTTGTGATTAAAGAACTATTCTTTGTGAACATTTCTCCGTTATTGAAAGGCGTATATATCAAAAGGGCTAACAATCCCATATTAACAAACTTTTCATAAATGAACAAAGAGAATCAATTTTAATTTTATAAGCGTCTCTTTTAGACCCATTTTGGAGACTGTAAATGAATTTATATAAGTAAAACTTGACTTGTTTTCAAAATAAGTACATTAAATACCTCCCTTTAATAAACCTTTGTAATTAATGATCAATGGTCTCCAAGATATAAAAAATAAAATTTTATTATGTTGTGTTTTTATTTGCTGTTTGTAGTATGACTATGTAGTATATGTTCAATAAGTTAATTACACTGGCACAATACAATAAAATATTGAATATCACAGAGGTCTGAGTATTTATTTAATTTACTAGTCTGTTATTATATGTACCTGTGTTACCTTCTAATTCTATAGGTCCTATGACACCTGGTGGTCCCGAATCGTGACTACTGACGAACGTTCCCTGAGTAAGGTAATCCCTTTAGACGAAGTCCCACACCATTATAAATTTAATTTCTGTACACCCTGGTATCGGCCCACTCTAATCTAGTTAAACGTTAGCCCCACTTGGTATTTGCTAAAATATTAAGGTTATTTTAGTTTTGCTGTCTTAGAAAAGTAAAGTATAAATCACTTTATTAAATATTTAACACATGTATGTGTTTTCTATTGATTTTATTACATGATTGGCATCAAATTTCAGCATAAAAGACAAGTAAAATATAAAAAAATCGCTTAAAAAAATCACTATGTCAATAACTAATGACTCGGTGACAACACTAGAAATCTATTCTAAAAAATTAAATAGCTCAATGCTCTGAAGGGAAGGGATAAAGGTTTATCAGTGTGTCTTTTCTTTGAAAAGTAAATATTGTGAATACAACTAGGAGTACATATGGTTAAGAACAAGCAACTAGTGTGTTTATTTAAAATCATGCATTTTTTGTCAAAAGTTGTAATTTAGTTGTTTCCTATTTATATTATTTATTAAAAAAGTAAGGGAGTGCAAAGCTTCAAAAACTTCAACTTTGCTTCAAATATTTGTTCGCTTTGACTTCAATTCAAAGAGAAAATTAAAAATTTGACAATCATTACAAAGCCCCGCCAAATTTTTTTAAAAAGTTAACACACATTTATGTCTGTTTTTTTTAATTGTTGGTGTTATTTTCATCACATATTAATGTTAGCATTAAAAAAAATCTAAAATGATTAAATTAAATTTTGTGACAACTTAATTTATGATTTTCAGATGAAATATATTAATTATGTTTGAAATATAATATTATGTCAATTATAAACCTATTTAATAGCTAACTTTACAATGCTATGCAAAAAATTATATTTTTTCCAACAACAAACATTTTTTTTAAATATTCGAGCTTCGATTTGGCTTTGGTAATATCTTATCTTATTTGATTCAACTTCACTTTGAATTGAAAAAGTGTACTTAGCACATCCCTATTAGAAACTCACTTAATCTAGGATTGATGTCCCCTCTACCACCCTCTGTTTGTGGGTGTGTGGCTTAGACTGGCCCAGAATGACCTATTGTAAATTGGATGGGAAGCGCTATCTGACAGTGATAATTGGTAGAAATCTTTGAAGTACCTAAAAGCCAGAAGGTTAAATAACGGTGTGACTGGGATGAGTATTAGGCTTACTACGATGTATGTACTTAATAGTGGAGTGACCCGTTTCGGTGGTTGCAAGGTCAAATGCGCCCCACTAGTGTAGTAGAGACTGAGGTTTGAATCCTGGTCAGATGCAATGAGTGTGGTTTGTTTCTTAATTGTTTCCCATTATCTCCATGCGAATGAGCATACATTTCCCAATAACTCTACCTTAGTCATTTCTACTCCATTAGCAGAGTAATTAATCTAATAATTAATCTATGTGTATGTTCTCTATGGGTGTATGAGAGAAAAAATTTTAGGGTTTACGAAAACAAGGGGCTTAGGAAGATATTTGGTCCAACAAGGGATGGGGCTACTGGGGAGTGAATACGGTTTACGGTTATTTAAGGATGAGTAGCATACCATGAACTTATCACAAAGCATTGTTAGGATAATCAAGTCTCGTAGATTACAATGGGCAGGACATTCAGTGCAAATGAGAGATTCTAGAAGCTCGTTCAGGGAACTGACTGAAAAACCTAATGGGAAGATAACATTAGAATAGACCTGAAAGAGATAGGATTTAATGAGGGGGATTGGATAGAACTAGCTTAAGAAAGGGATAGTGTGTAATGAGGGGGACTTGGATAGAACTAGCTTAAGATAGGGATAGGGTTTAATGAGGGGGACTGGATAGAACTAGCTTAAGATAGGAATAGTGTGTAATGAGGGGGACTGGATAGAACTAGCTTAAGATAGGGATAGTGTGTAATGAGGGGGACTGGATAGAACTAGCTTAAGATAGGGATAGTGTGTAATGAGTTGGACTAGATAGAACTTGCTTAAGATAAGGATAGGGTGAATGAGGGGGACTGGATAGAACTAGCTTAAGAAAGGGATAGTGTGTAATGAGGGGGACTGGATAGAACTAGCTTAAGATAGGGATAGGGTTTAATGAGGGGGACTGGATAGAACTAGCTTAAGATAGGAATAGTGTGTAATGAGGTGGAATGGATAAAACTAGCTCAACATAAAGATAGGTAGCATACTTTTTTAAGTGTGGCAATGATTTTTCGAGTTCTAGGGTATCCAGCTAAACTATATTTTAAAATTTCCTGACTTTTCCAGGTTTTCCAGAACCAATTTCAACTTTTCTAGTCAATATAATATTACAAACATTATTTTATCAATATTGCACCTTTATGTAATAATATTTGTGGACACATACACATTCTGAAATTGTGTCTCTCTATGAAGGGGTTAGAGGATTCCAGCTTTATGCGATGGGCTATTGGGCGCGATCTAAGTCAGATTTTAGTTAGATCATATTGAAAGTTCACCTTTTACACTAATACAGTTTAAAATTGTTGCAAGACACATTCTTTTTTAGTTTCTTCTAATAACGTAATCAAATTCTCACACAAACACATAATCATGATTCAGCTATGGCTAAATATACACAGTAGAGGGGTGGAAAGGCGGCACCATAAATAAAATGTTGACTTTGAGAATTTAGATTAATATGCTCAACATACATAAATGTGTTAAAAAATATTAATGCCTTATTAAGTGGTGAGTATTTAACTGTAAGAAAAATGTGATTCCGGCTATTTTAAATGAGTTATATATTATGCTAGTGAATATGTGAAAACTCCAGAAATTCGATCAAATTCACTGACTTCCCTGATGAAGTGAAGTTCCTGACTTTTACCTGTTTTCTAGGTCACTGAACACTCTGCTAATACCATAGCGTGAGTAAGTAGGTACAACCCAAATAGGTAATGAGACAAGGTGAAAAAATAGTGGCTTGATGTTGTGACTCACCTGTTCAATTGTGTGACTGGCAACATTGACAGTTTGTAACTGTCCTGTACTGGGTTGAACAATCTGAATAGTCGGGACAGTGGTGGCTTGCGGAGCCGAGCTAGTCTGCTGGGCATTTTGCTGCAGAGCTGCTTGGTGCTGTTGCGCCAATTGGAAGTAGTAGTGCACCTAAACATTACCATAACCAAGTTTATGGCTACAATAAAGCCGCAAAAAAAAAGTACAATACCTATACCAATCATGCCACTCAAGGCTGGTTCTTGGCCTATGCAAGCGATGCATCCGCAGGGGCCTCCCAAGGATTAGGGGCCCCAAAGCTAGCCAATTTCTTAATCATTTAAAAAACTAGAAAACTATGAGAGCAGTTAAATAAAATGTTATAACAGCACCAGCTGTNCCCCCCCCCCCCTCCTTTCCTTTATCCAGGCTATGTCACTCATCTCCCCTCCCTACCCCAAGCCCCCACCCCTTGTCTCTCTCCCCCATCCTGAGGCCACATTACGCATCTCCCTTTCCCTTAATTGTTGAGTGTAGTGTTGAAAACATGACCATCTATTAAAATCAGGACCACGTGTTACTTTTGTGTTTAACTTTATTTGTGTGTGTTAATAGATTTTTAGTTTTGATAAATTAAAGTAGTTTTGTAAGTCCATAAGCCAAAACACTGATTGTGTTATACATTTTGAATAGTAAGAAAATTCACCGATTAATCAGTGTGATACTAACCGATTATTATTTAGTGCCAATACACAAATAATCGCTCACTTACAATTTATTGGTATTTACATCTGTATACTTAAATTGAGAATATCAAGAACTAAACATTAGATGCATGCCAGGATAGAAAACTAAAGCTTTGTAGAGTGTTTTATTTGCTTCAAACCAGTGATCGTCAGTTCATAGTCCTACATAATAGCAGGTATTATTCTTTTGAACAATACAGTGTTGGTTTTCATTTAATTACCCGCTTCATCCCAGCTTACAATATAGTAATGCCGTCTAAGAGGGTGAAATACCCTTTTGAAATACAGGCTAAGCTCTGGACCAAAATATTTTAATAACCATTAGTCCAAGTCACTTGCAAACAAAAATTTTTGATTTTCTCTATTAATCTTGAAATAAGAAGTTGTAAATCACTATTAGTTTTGACATAATCGAAGATAATAAATTATCCATATTTCATTAATTGAAACCAAAACTCAAAGGTATAGGACTACCATTGATAATAATATTGAATAAATAATTCCAAATAAGAAAGATTGTTTTTAAATGAGAGCTGCTAGCTCTATTTTAATATTTGAACTCTATTAATTCACCTAATTATATAGTTTAAATTAAACTCTTTATTTTCATACTAAAATAAAATCGATGTTTTGTAGGTATATTTTAAGAATATAAACTTCACTTTGATATCTTCACTGTCAAGCTTTAAAACTAGGCTTGTATTTAAAATAATTAATCATAAACTAAAACCTAATACGTAAATCTTATAATCCCTATACTGATAAAAATGGTTTAACTTAAGTAACTTAATTAACTCAATAAACCCTTTGAGCACTTAGCTCTCCAATTAACCAAAATATGACCTTTTATTAATAAAAAAATTCAGTGATTAGAAGTTGAAAACCTTAAGTTTTAATAAACAGTATAAATCATTTTGAACCTAAAAACCAAAACAACAGTATATTATGGAACAAAAGTTATATTTAAATAATAACTAAATAAATAACCCAATCATCTCAATTAAACAAACTATTAGTTAATGATTTTAAAAATATAGGCGAACAAATCATATTAGGCTCAATTAACAATAATCACCATTATATTAACCCACCAACAATAACTATAAATAATAAAAACAACATGCCACACAACAGTTTAAAATTTTCATCACTTATTGAATAAGAATTAAAAGAATTCCCCCTAATTATTAAATAATAGATCAAACAAATTCACATAAATAACTGCTCAACCAGTAATAAAAAATTATAAAAAAACTTAAAAATATGTAAACATCTCAAACATCTTATTTCAAGAATAAAATCTGAAATAATGAAACGCCACATAAAGACAAATTAGAAATACAAAACCAGAGAGATCTCAAAGGTATTTGAAATATGAAATTACCTATACAACAGATATCTTGACAATCCTTAATATTATTAATATAAGAACCAGCACAAATACATAATAATGCTTTAAATAAAGTATGAGTTAAAAGGTGAAAAAAAGCTGATTTAATATTGTTATTCTTGAAATCAATAACATAATCATACTACAATATCTTAAAACTAAAGCTCTAATCTTTTAAAAATGTGTATATGTGGCCCACATTCTACTGTTCGCAGGAGGCCCCAAATTGCCTAGGATCAGCCTTGATTCCACTATCAGTTTAATGCAGACGATTAAGAAATCAGAATTAGATAGTAATTAGTTATATACATGTTACCATGAAAGCTAAAAACGTGACGATTGCAGGTAATCGACAGCAATTTCCAGAATTTACTACTCTACGCTGGTGGATGTCGAAAATGAAATTCCTCTTACCATCTTTCACCAGTGTGTATCATTAATTAAAAGGTTTAAAATGACGAATACTGGTAATTGTCAGGGTAGACCTGTGTATGTTAGAAATAAAGGAAGAGTTTACTGTGTATCTGCCTGTGCATCTATCTGGGCAACAGAAACTACAAGATTTAATGAAGGCGTGCTCCTGTAGTTGTTCTTTGTATTGTGCCATGTGTGTTTACGTGCACTATTGACAATGAGTGAAAGAAACGTAATTTTTTTATAATAAGTTAAACGAACTTGTGTTAAGCAAATGTGGGAATTACAGTAGTTTTCTAACCAAAGAAAAGTTTTGTAAGCTTGTTGACGATGTTATTTTTGCAAAAGAGAAAACAAGAGGGAAGCAGCCCCAAGATTACAAGAGGTTGAAACGTTATAATGTATTGTGAATAGGAGACTCCTCAAACTTGATCTCGCCTTTGAAAGCAGGTGAGTCCAAAATACAGTATTTTGTATGAAATTTACTAAGCTTTATCTGAAACTGGGCATGGGGGAAAAACCCCATTTGTTAAAAGAACTTCCGGTCCGATACAAAAATATACCATACGAAGTTGTTTCACTCTACATTTCGTTGTGTAAACAGTGCAAGGCCAAACATAGTGCACAATAAAAAGGACTGGTTATAAAGTCAATTGTTTTGTCTGAACTTAACTCGAGAGAACAGGTTGACTTGATTGATATGCAGTCAAAAAAGGATGGGTAATTCAAACTAATCATGGTCTACCAAGACCATTTGTCAAAATTTGTGCAGCTAAGAGTATTAAAATTTAAGACAGTTAAGGAAGAAGCATACAAGCTATATATATTCTTAATATTTGCTTCCCCAGCTATTCTCCAGTCCACCATTGGACGCGAGTTTGTGAATAGTATTTTAAAGAGGGTTGTTCTATGTTTAAAGGAGTTAAAATTGTTCATGGTAAGCCTCGCCAAAGTCAGAGTCAAGGTTCAGTTTAAAGAGCCAATCAGGATATCTAAAATCTGTTAATTGCATGGTTGAATCAATATCCAACTGGTCAGAGGGTTTAAAACACAGCTTTTCATTAAGGAATTCAGCAGACTCCTTATGAAACAATGTTTGGTACCAAAGTGAAAAGGGGAGTCAAAAGATTCAGTTCTACCTCGTTAGACAATTCGTAAACTTGAGTCTGAAGATGAACTTGAAGATCTAGTTAACCAGATCAGTGATTAAGATGTAACAAATGAATTAAAATCAGCTGAAAGTGAGATTAATTCTGATAAAGAAGAAGAAAATGCTACTCCATTCTTCAGAGAACCTTCGTCAAGTAGTGGAACACATGAAGAGACCGAAGAATGTGTCGTTTATGAAAAGGAAACTTCAAGATCTCACTTTTGTCTGCAGTGTACAAGGCCAGTCCATTCTAAATGTGGAATATCCGAAGATGAAGGTTATAGTGCATCAGTTACTTGTCAGTTGTGCAGAAAATGTCAACAAAAAAAGGAAAAAAGCCAAAGAGGGGTTGAATAAACAAGCTAATAAAATATTGTGCAATTCGGAGAAAAAGTCTCCTCCTGCTTCAATTGGTGACCCAGTTAAAGTGCCTGTACCTTATGTTTATCGCGGTAATATTGATCCTCTAAATATTCTGGCAGTTGTAGTTTCAGTGCACGATATCAATTTCTACCAGATTGTAAATTCACACAGAACTATCAATATACTGTACACTATAAACAATTTTGTTGTCTGCAAAGAAAAACTTCTTGACGTTAAAGATGTTACATTAAAGGATATTTCCCTTCGTGAAATGGTGTCTTTGGAATCAAATGTGGAGGACAGGGATATCACAGTTGCAACTGTACTACTAAGTGTAAAACCGAAAAATACAGCTGCAAAAAACATGGTGACCTTTGTAATTGTAAGTGTCACAGTACTATGCCTTGTTGCAACAAGTGAACTAATTTGTAATCTAATATAATTTCAGAACATAATTGGTGTAATTATTTGAAAACCCTTTTGTTTTTGTAATGGTGTAAGAACATTTGTGGTGTAATTATTTGAAACTTATCTCATGAAAATATATAGGAATATGCTTATTCTGTTTTTTCCAATTTAAATATTTAATATGCAAAAAATAAAGAAATTATATTTAAATAAGTAATTATGGCTCACCAAAAATAGAGCAGTAAAATAAATTTATTCTTATTTTTTGAAAATAGCTTACTTAGTCATAGCTAGTTTACGTGCTACTTATGATCTGTTAATAGTTATTGTTATGTATGTATAGTAATCAGTTTATGAACCATTTGTTAAACAAGACATTAACAACACACAAGTATCTCCAATAATGGTTCACTTTATTCTAGTAGTACACAATCACAAGAACAATGTATGAAACTAGCCATGCCAGTCTTGCCAACTTGTTAGATTCACAATTCTCTCGACATAAAATGTATTTCAGACAACCCAACATAACAGTTATCATGCTTTTTCTATTATCAAAAGGTTTCAATTATTGATTTCCAGGTAGCTGCAATGAAGTAACATGGTTGGTGTTGTGTTTTTCCAAAATACACGGGATGTAGTTAATGTCTTCCGGAAATCACCAGTGGATGTTAGAAGTTAACATTTATTTCCAACATCCACCAGTGTAGATCAGTGGATTCCGGAAATCGCGGTCGATTACCGGCAATCATCCCGTTTCCAGCTTTCACAGTAACATATATTCACAAAATCCATGGCTATGCCAAGGGAATGTTTTGTTGTTCAAACTTTCAAGGATTTTTTTTTCTTTTTGCTAAGTTAAGTTTTGCCTTGCTGCAAAAGCTATAATCTCATCCTTGCAGAAAATTATAAATCTTTTAATTTGTTCAAATGTAAACAAATTATATTGTCACAAGTAGTCTCATTCAAATAATAAACCAGGGCCTGCTTATTTTAGTAGTGTAGGGTTAAGGTTATCATTTTAATGGGGCTTGTGATTAACTTTTCAGCAGTCATTTTCCTAATGTGATGATCATCAGTACGAGGGACCCATTAAACATTTCACACAGTACTAGCAATATTTCAATATTTCAAAGTTGGGATGTTTTCATAATGTCACTTTTATAATATTACAAAAGCAGTTTTAAATATAAGTATTCTTATATAAGCTATAATTATGTAAATATATTAAAATGTGAAAATAGAGGTTTATGATGTTATCTATAAAGATTCTTTAGAGGAAGAAATATTAATAGGTTTGTGAACCTGTTTTTACAAGGGCTATTCCAAAATCAACCTCCGAATGGCTGGTAAAAAAAAAGTCAAAAATAGGAAAAAAATATTATTACATGATTGCACTACTATTCCACATAGTTGTTGTCACCCCAATTCAGGCACTTGTATCGCAGCACCAACTTTTGCATTTCCTCACCAAGGAACGTCAAGGTACCCACCCAGCCATTTGTTAACTCCTTGTTGGTTTTGAAGCACTAGGTAGCCAGTCAGTATGAAGAGATGGTAATCACTTGCTACCAAGTCCAGGCTGTACGGGTGCTGGTTGAAATTCTCAAGTAAAGCCCTTGTGCCAGCCATGGCGTGGGACTGCGCAAGAGAACAACGGCCTTGGTGAACATTTCACGCCTTTTGTTTCAGATCGACCTGCGCAACTTCTTCAGTATTTCAGGTCAGAACTTTATTTTAAAACGCTGAAGAAGCTTCGTAGTTTGAGATTTTCAATCACCACCTCTACAGCCCTGGTTTGGAACCAAGCGATTACCATTTCTTCAGCAAGATGAAGGGCTGGCTACCTAGTGCTTCAAAACCAACAAGAAACTCATGGACAGAGTTAACAAATGGCTCAGTACCTTGGCGGCACAATTCTTTGATTAGGGATTGCAAAAGCTAGTGCCACAGTACGAGTGCCTGAATTTGGGTGGTGACTATTAGGAAAAGCACATGTCAAACATGCATATGGACCGGTTCATAATTCGGTGCAGCCCGAGGACCTTATGGTTAGCCAAAATACATTGTGGCTCGACTCATGTTTTTAGAAATGTTTTAGAAATAGACCATTTTAAGATTTATGACATTTGGAAATTGTGAATTATCAAGGGGAATTTACAAATACAACATATTATAATACTCCTAAACTTAGTTCACTACAATTAAAACAATCATCCCCTTATTTAATTAAATTATTTAAATCAAAATACAAATTAATTTGAAAGATTTTTGAAAGCAAATACATCACATATTACTCCTAAATTTAGTTCACTATGATTAAATAATCAACCTCTTATTTTATTTTATTATGTAGATCAAATACCTACAAATTAATTTTAAAGATTTTTGAAAGTAAATACAACAAATATACATCAACTTCAAGTTGTGAGCATATCTCACAATTTAGCCTATATTTGACATAGTTTCAGTGCTCTATTTTAACTTTTATTGAAACTATTTGCATTCTTGGAGAGGGAGGGGGGCTATTACCCCTTTATGCTTTCCCCCAAATAGCTTTGAATAGAAAATATCCATAGGAAATGTAAAAATTAAGAATGTATGTATTTGAGTTTAAATATTGACTACAAAAGGTAACTTTGTTCTAATTTTTAAACCTATTCTGAAATATAATTACTACCAATACATTATAAAAAATTACTTTTAAAAAAACTGTAAAGTATAAAGTAATCTTCTTGTAGTGAAATAATTGTACATATTTAAAAAACTTAATTTTTAAACAAAACAGAGGAGAAGATGGTCACACGGTTCCATCAATGTCACAAAAAATACTTACACAGTCAGCAATGAGAGGATAGGTTAATGTGCTCCTATGGCTAACTTAGAAAGCTTTTAAATATAGCATAAATTTGCTTATTTAGCGTAAGTGTATAGGAAAGAATGCAATAACATAGATTAAGTATTAAAAAGGCATATGGTACGAAATATAATGTTTTAAAAGTAATTATTTAGAAAAAAAAGTGTGTGGAATTTATTTTTGTTCCTATGTGTCATATGCAAGTGGTAGAAAGATTATTTATTCAGATAAGGTGGTGCAGCCATATCACTTGTTCCCCCTTTTTTTTCAGGCATTCACTTGTCACAAAACTTTATAATTGGCACAATAAGATATTTTTTAATATTTTGAAAAATAACATCTTATTATTTTGGATTTTTTTATTTCACAGTTTGCTGCAAATGTGTAACAATTAAAGAACATATGGAATATGAAAATAACCCATTTCTTGTACATTACCTGGTCTGGGTTCATGGATGTACGGACAGTTGTCTCGTCTCTACTTTTACTAGGTTTGATTTCATCGCGCGGAACAATATCAATCAAAAAATCAAACTGATCAAACTTTGTTATGGCCATTGCAATGTCATTTCTCTGTGAAAATAATATAACAAATTACAATAATAATTACAAAAGATAAAAATACAAGTGACAGCTAAATTCAGAAAAGTAAACAAAATTGATCAATAAAAACAAAAGATGGAGCTTACGAATCTTTGAACACCTCAAATTCTCAAAGATATTCAAGATTCATGGATTTAAAAAAAACTTTGATTCTTTAATATTTGTAGTGTACCACTCAGATACACTACCAGTGTGTTTTGTTGTTTCCTGTGGTTGATTTGGGCTACACCAAAGGCCAGTCAGGATAAGCGCCATCCCTACCTCATTTGCAGGTGTAGCCTAATGTTGGTAAAAAAGGAGGATGCCTGGTTCCCATAAGGCCGGTGTATAACACTAAAGATGAAGGTGTAACGTCACCAGTAGCCATTTCCAGCTTGACCTCTCACGAAATAAAAGAAAAAACTTGTCATATTTATGTAATAAAAGTAAGTACAGGAACCCCATGGCTTCTTTGGCACCGAGTGACAGCTCACAGCTGACGGCTTTGAAAAGTTACCAAACCAAATTATGTATCTCTACGCCGAACCTTATGATCTGCAAAAATAAGTGTTTAGCAGCTGTCACTTCTGACAGTCAAAATTTAGGTATATACCTGTATGTTGACTGTCAGAAGTCAACACCAAAGAAGCCATGGGGCTACTGTACATCAATTTTTATTTATTTTTTCATTTAAGCTCGTTACTATTTCAATAACAACTATTGATTAAATCTTAGACTAAAAAATAAAGAGATATAAAAAGTATATTTGTATTATTTTATCCTCAGCTAAGGGTGCTAACATATTTTAAAGGAAACAACTTGATTGTTTAAATTAATTTTCCTTACTCATAATAATTTATTTCTTCCAGTTTTAATTCTTCGGTTAGCCATTCAGCAGAACGTTCTATAAGGCCACTAAAAGATAAATTCCTATTCCAGAAGGGTGGTGTGAGTGCAGGTTCAGGTTTGTAAGTGTAGCTACCAAGCTACAGGAATTTTTTGTTGTATTTTTCGAAACCCAAACTAAATACTAAAGTGCACGGCTTTCAAGTTAATCAATTCTCTGGTTTTGAATGTCCTCTGGGATTGAACTCTCAAACCCAACTACTGCTTCATTTGGCATTTCTTATGTAGTCAATTCTTCAATAGATCAGGCAATACCACTAGCTTTCATCATTTTTGCCACAATATACTCATATTAATACGAGTCATCTGGATATGATTTTTTTTTTGTTGCCAAATTAACTTATTTCCCCCCCTCTTCCCCAAAATTATCATTCTCAGACACAAATAGTAAAGTATAATCAGAGGATAGGGATGACAATTTATTTCGTCTCTGATTGAAATTTGAGCGAATAGATTTTCTGGTGTACCTTGCCTAATTTAGGCTGTGAATTAGAATATAGTGAAAGTTATGCCTTTCTTCAAATCTTGAAAGAGCTCTAGTAATTTTTTTATTTATTTAGCACCACTTCTTACTATCCGTTCGGGTTATACGCTCATCTCTACTAAAGACTAGAATGAAATTATACACTCTTTCTGAAACAAATTAAGTGATTTGAACACAACATCCTATCATTTCCATGAGATGCATCATTGTGTCCAATATTTTATTTTGGTTAGTTATATCTTGCTCATAAGTTTTGTTTGAAGGATCACCTAAAATTCGAGTTCAAACCAATCTGCAATTATTTTGATAACTTTAAGAAATTAACTTTGCTAATTCTTGGTTTCTTCCTGGAGTCAAACTTTTAATGCAACAACAGTTGTGTGAGAGAGGAGTAGGTCTGCTTTCCTGACATTTCACCTTTAGGTACTTTCAAGATTTATGTGAGTTTAGCTGAGTTTATGACACACTTTGAAATCAAAAGTATTTTATCATTGGATCAAAAACACTAATGGCTCTTTGTTTACAATGGTGCCATCTAGAATAAAAAGCAAAGAGTCAGACTATCACTTTATACACCACATGATCGATTATGGGGAGATCGAAGTTCGAATTTGGTTGGGTGTAGTAAGGGCGGTTTTTCCCAAACAGTCTTCCCCTCTTCCATCCCTAAAACCACTTGTGTAATTATTACATGAGCATACAACCCAAACATGTATGCTGTGCTGCTAAAATATATATTGACAGTCATGTCACAGTGAATTTATTGAAGTCAACGGTTAGTAATTAGTAAGTATCTTGTGGGCTATTAAAGACAAGTTATAAATTGAACATACCTATCTTGGCTATCAAAATACAACATGTTTCAAACTAATAATGAAAAGATTATCTAAGTTCTTGACTCTAACATGTATATCAATTTGTTTTGTTTTTTCCCCTGAAGGTGTTACTTTCTTCAAGCTTTAATTTAAGTCAGTGGAAGGAAAATTGCCCAAGACATTCACTTTGACAATTTAATAATTTTTCTTCTTTAAAACTTAGGGGTTAATAAAACATTTTCAAATTTGGATTAAATAGCCAAACTATTATATATGTTAGTTACAGTTATTGCCGTATCTAAATAACATATTCATTAAATTGAAAAATGACACCTGGACACAGGTATCGAAGAGTAAAGAATGTCCTGAGGCAACAGACAAGGTATACACCAGACCCAGAGCCTCCATGTTAAAATGGTGTGCTCATTGGGAGAGCTTGAGTCCTTCAACATGAGGATCCTGGATCCAACATGCAGTCCTAAGTGACAACACTACCAAGCAGGCGTTGTTAAAAATAGTTTACTTTAAAGATGATTTTACTAGACAACAAACAAAAACTGCCTTCTATTATCAATAAACTGACTTTTACAAAGCTAGGTTTAGTTAGTGGACCTACATCCCTTCCCAAAAACCAACCCCCAAATGTGCTTATTCAAATTGCAAATTACATAGTTGTAAGCAATCTTCAAATACTGTTGGCTAAGAGTTGAGAGGAAAAGGAGGAGAGGATTGCTGACACCTGAAATATTGTGTTCAGACCATCACCCTTTGGCAATAAGCAATTTGAAAATTAGTTTTTTCACTTGGAATTAATTTTATCACTGAGAACTGCAACTAGTCCCCCTCCGTACACAAGGACTCAACCTGGCTTTTCAAGGAACACAGAGAATCTCCCATAAGGCTGAGTGCTTGGTGTGTACCTTGTCAGTGCCTAAGGCATGGGATGGTTCCTGGCTAGCTCAGTAGATAGAGCACTGGCGTACTAATCCAAGGGTCTTGGGTTCGATTCCCGTGTAAAGGTGTCATTTTTAAATTTAATTAATATTTTCAATCTTATATGAGTTATTCATTATATTTCATAATATTCAACTAGCTTTTATTTTAAAATACTTATTAAAAACATAAATAATAGGTGGCACACTAAACTAGTTCAAAATCCAGCTAGTCCTTAAGTAGCACACTGGCTGGAAAAGCTTGCCCTTCCCTGTCTTAGAACATAGAGCCAGCGAATTGGGTTGAGCGAAATTGATTTTTTATTTTTTGAGCCGATTAAAATAAAATCATCATTGATTGTTTCTTGGAATAAACATAAAGGATTTTTTGTGAATTATTTTTAGACCATAATATTTTAAAGAAAGATGAATGAATATTAGCTCCATTAAAAACTGTCAGTATTTAGCTAGTGTATTACGTAGAAAGGGAATAACGTTACCCAACTAACTTAAAAGCAAGTGCATTTGACTACTTGAAGTTTCACTTACACCTTAACAAACAGCCTATACATACATCCTAGTGAACTATTTAATGGTTTGCTCTAGTGCCAGGTCAGACTTGGTTCCCAGGTAACTTTCATTTATAATCAAGCCTGTATTTGGAAAAACAACAAGGGAAGTGTATTTTTTTTTAAATCAATACACATACACACATTCTTTTTAAGAATTGTTGGTGAATCTTATTGTGGATAAAACATAATCGATTTAACTTATAAAATTAAATCTTAAGTTTAATAGTTATAAGAACTATCTGATATTAAATATATAATCCTGGCTAGGCATAGTGAAAGAGTTTTTTTCCTAAATGGTTTCCCAACTTCCTTCCAAGCCAATTAGGGAAGAAACATTCTCATTTATATCTCCTGCTTCTCTACCCCATAAGCATTATATTAGGCATGTAACACTGAAAGACATTTGTATGTATTATTAATAAACCATGTATGCTTTAACATGGTCTGACACCTTAGCTCAGTCGGTAGAGTGTCTGTCTACTGGGCAAAGGGTCCCGGCATGAGCAAAAATGTATCACTGAAGAAACTACAGGTTTACCCTCTCACAATGATAAATAATTAACAACCGGGGACTGGATGTTGTGCCTGTCCTAGTCTTGAGCTATATTATAAGGCATATAAAGGTACGACAGCTATAGCCAGCGGGTAATGTAAAAATATGGCTTGAATAAAAAAATTGACCCAATCAATAGGCTGGAAACAGTAATGGATGTGAAAAAAAAAAAGTTTGACACATAAAATATATATAATACATACAGATATCAAAATAAGCATTGAAAGTAGGATAGAAAACTGTAGGCCTTAAAAATCATTAATGTCCTAATTTCTTTCTCTGTTAGGAGTCCAGCAACAAGTGAAATACTGTAGTACTCCAGATGGATAGGGATTTTTATTTTTAATGTTGCTAAATCTTCACATCCAAACATATTTGTAAACATGATTGTTTTAACTTTCTTTAGGAACATTAAATTGAATCTTAAATAATTTACAGGTTACTATCAGAGTATAATTAATATTTACTCGTATGATTTATTATGACTTCGTTTTTTTTTAAAACATATTTCTTTTTATTTTCATAGTAAAATTTTATTTAGTCAACCCAAGCTCAACACGCCTTGACATTCAGGAGCTTCATGAGAAACTCGCTCAAGATCTGATTCAAATCAAAAAACTCGAGCTTGCAAACCCCTAGTTTATATCCATCTTTCCTGTAGCTATATGTGTTTATATCAATTTATATATTTATATCCATCTTTCCTGTGCCTTATTCCAAACATGGTAGTGCGACAGATACTAGTCTAAGTTTCTCTCATAAAACATAAATATTAATCAGCCCTCTTACCTGTAGCGTCCTCCTTTTGTTATCTTCTGTATGGATCCAAGCTCGAAGGGTCAACTCGTGAATAAAAATCTCAGCAGCTTTAGCAAACAGCATAGGAGCTTCAGCACTTATCATTTTGACATCATCATCCAACTTCATAATTTTTTTTATCCGAGCTAGAGGTAAAGCTTGATTTTTCAAGTCCAGCTTAACATTTGCAAAAAAACAAAAGTAAATCTCATAAATATCAATCAGTAAAGGGGCTCAATGATAAGTTATTTATAGTTCTTAACTTTCCGGCAATAGGCCTACACCAAAAGCAAATATAGTCCTACAAATGTAAAAAAAAATTTAAACGCGATTATAATCTTTATTATAAAATTAATATATTCAAGAAGAAAAAAGTAAATGTATGGAAACCCACACATAAAATTTACACATTCACATTTGAAATACATTTTACATATAAATTATCATTTGAAAAATGACTGTTTATAGGTGATTTGACAGTATCAATAAAATGTTTGTTGAATATTTATGTTTAAGTACTGAAAAAGCCCGAAGAACAAAGTTTTTTCTATTCCTTAAATTGACATATGATGGGCCTATAACACAACTTGTACAAGTCCTACAAGTTGTAAGAACTATTGTACACTTTTATGTTTTCTGTAACACAAGCACACCTGTAGCTACAGGTGCAGGACTTGAACTATAAGAGAGATTCTACCCTTGAACACTTTAAACTTCTCTCATGTATCCCATGCCATACCTCTTTTCCCACAGGTTTGTGGTGTTCTTAATGGTATCCTATTAAATATAGATGCTCAGATCGTTAATGAACCTGCTTTTGTGGATCGACACCAAAATTACTCCAAAGAGTGCATTTATGTGTGTGAACTAGATTTGAGATTTTACTACGCAAGAAGTAACTGGCCAAGGAATGTACATGACACAGGTGTTTTGAGAAATAGCACATTGTGTCAAAAAATGGAAGGAGGCCTGAGACCACACCCTGACTGGGTCATTCTGGTTGATTCAGCTTACCCCTTGAAAGAGTGACTTATCCCACCAAACTACAATAACCCAAGTGACGCTGCACACATAGAGTTTAATTGTACACACAAAAGAACAAGAGGGTTGATCAAAAATGTATTCAGAATCTTAAAGTAAAAATTCCCTTGTATCATTAGCAGGTGGACTCGGTGTGTGCGGCCACTTAAAATATTGTGTAACGTTGTGTAATGTGCCCAAAGTGATGAAGAAGCTGATGGAAATTGTGTTTATCAAAATTAGGAAGAACCTGGTCAAAATCCTCCTCTATTAGTGCTCTAGATAAAGCTAGGAAACTACTTGGGCATTGCTATTTCACATCATGTTTGTGACATTCTTTCTTTTGTTACTTTTCCTGAAAAAGCCCTAAACAGATGTGGTTTTTTGTCTTTTAATTTTAATAGTAACTCTATTTCAGCAATGTTTTAGCTCAGTGTTTATTACCTTTCAAACTCTTGCACTCAAATTGTTGACAAATAACACCTCTCAAGTATTGATAAATCAAAACGATTTCAATCAAAAAATCCAACCTAACCTAGAAAACAAAAATAGTGGACTTGTTACAATAGTAACAAACAAGTCTTGTAGAATTCATCTACAACTGTTAAAATTCCCATCCGTTTTTACAAGTCTTGTTACTGGTCTTTGGGTACGGGAATCGAACCCAAGGCCTTTGGCTTAGTACACCAATGTTTTAACCACTGAGCTATCCAAGAGTCCTGTGCCCAGGGTCTTTCTTCAGTCATATTTTGAAGCAATGTCTGTGAAGTATGTGCGAAAATCATCAGCTACATATGAGTTATCAATTAATATCATGCGTAATCAGATAATGCAGTCACCTTTGACTCGGGAGGGCTTTATGCTGCCAATAGTACAATGACAACTGTACGAATGCTCATACAATAATGGATTAAATAGTCAAGCTATTGTATAAATTTCATAAATTATGATTATAGCTGAATCTAAATATTATTTTCTTCAAATTGAAAAATGATAACTGGACAAGGAAATAGAATCCAAGAACTTTGGCTTAGTACACCAATGGTATAACTACTGAGCTTTCCATGAGTTGTCCCATGCTCAATTTAAATACCTAATATTATATTTATATGTGGTTTGAACCGTAACTAACAAATATAATAGCTTGGCTATTTAGTCCATGATGAAATGTGCATTTGTACATGTAGCATTGTACTATTGGCAGTATAAAGCCCTTTCAAGTCAAAGGTGTCTGTGTTGTCTGATAGCTCATGATCTTAATTGCTTAGGTTGCTCATATGTAGCTGACGATTTTCACACATATATCCCTAACTCTACCTTAGAATATTAGTGAAAAGTAACCCTGGGCACAGGACTACTACTGGCTATATACATGGCACACTAAGCCCAAGGTCCTGGGTTTAATTCTCACGTCCAGGTGTCATTTTTAATTTAGAGACTATGATATTTAGATGCAACTATAACCTTAATTAACGAATATAATAGCTTAGATATTTAATCCATCATTAAAAACAATTAGACCTAGGTAGCCCCATAGGAAACTGGATCTCTAAAAATATCAGTTGGATCCATCCAAAAGTGCCATGGTCTCAAATCATCAAATTTATCCTTTTAACTTAAGAACTATGACACCTTATGCTTAAACAAGTACATGAAAAATTATCTTCTTTATATTTATTTGTATTCCCTTCTCTATATTTGATATTAGCCTTAGTCTTCGATGACAACATGTTTAGGTGTTATATATAACACCTAAATATCAAAATTACAGGATTTTGTTGGTAAATGTGTCAGTGATTTCTCCACGTAGTCGCCTTCCCATTCTATGCAGGTTGTGAGCCATGGCACAAACTTGCTGATGCCCTCCTCAAAGAATTCTCCTGCCATCTTCTTCTTCCAGTTCAGGACTTCTTGTTTCACCTCCTCGTCGGTTGAATTTTTTTTTCCACCCATGTGAGTCGTCAGGGAGGTGAAAAGATGAAAGTCTGAAAGCACCAAGGCAGGGGAATATGCGGGGAGTGGTTCAAAATGTCCCAACCGAATGAGTCCAAAAGCGCCTTGGTGGCGTTGGCCGTGTGCAGGCGGGCGTTGACATGAAACAAGCGCACTCCCATCGCTAACATTCCCCTCCGTTTGTTTTGAAGTGCTCTCTTGAGCTTTTGTAGGGTCTCACAGTATCATGCTGCATTAATTGTCTCACCTTGAGGCAGAAATTCGAACAAAATGATCCCGTTTCGGTTCTAAAACATAGTGGCCATGATTTTTTTGCCCGAAATTGAGGTTTTGAATTTTTTGGCAGATGGGGAACTGGTGTGCTGCCACTGTGATGACTGTCTTTTTGTCTCAGGAATGTAATGAGTCACCCAGGTTTCATCTCCAGTCACAAACGAGCTCAGAAAATCCTCACCTTCCAATTCAAATCGCTCAAGGAGCTCGCAAGCGCTAGTGACCCGATTCACTTTGTGCTGCTCTCTCAGTTGTTTTGGGACACATTTTGCACACAATTTTCGGAATCCCAGCGTTTCTGTAATTGTTTCCTGTAAGAAAGATCTGTAGAGTTATGGAAACATCGCATAAATTTCATCCACTGTCAATTGGCGGTCTTCCTGAACAATTTTCTAGATTTTTTGCACCAACTCATCGGTCAAAATGGAAGGTCTTCCACACCTCTGATCATTATGAACAATCGTTCTGCCTTCATTAAACTCATGACACCACTTAAACATGTTCGTTCGGTTCTTAACACCTTTGCCACAAACAGTTTTAATCCGTGAAAAAAATTCAATCAGGGTTTTTCCTTTAGCGAGAAGGAACCCAATGACGGTGTGCACCTCACCCTTGGCAGGATTTCTTATCAACATATTTCACGCTAACGAACACTACAAGGCAAGTTTTCATACTAACGAGGTCCACCTGTGCTCGTTGTGTTCAGAAGAACCTTCACTACCACTCAGTGTTGCCGAACTTGGAAAAAAAATTCTCACAGCAAGAGAGGGCAACCAATACTGTTACTTCTGGACGTGCCTCGTATATATCATATATATGTTACACAATCTTCAGGTCTCATTTATGATAAAGTCCTGAAGAGGGTGTAACATCTAATTAAAAACACCAAAACATGTTGTCATAGAAGACTAAGGCTAATATCAAATATGGAGAAGGGAATAAAAACAAATATAAGATATAAGTTTATCATTTATTACTCCTTACCAAATCAAATATGAACATTACTAAATGGGTAAGTTTATCAAATTATCAAAATAATGATGCAATTTTTTAAATATATATTATACAAAAATAGAGGCTAATTACTTGTGTATTACCGGATTAACTGTTCCAATTTTACGTATATCTTCGGTGACTTTATGCCAAAAGTTTGATAATGATTGTTGAGCTTCTGATTGATTGAGCTGCTGGTTAGAAGAGTTTGCCGGCATTGAGGATGACGACTCGGTTTCGACTTCTCCCTCAGTCCTAAAAATAAGTTCAAGGGATGTAAAAAAAATTATTTCGAGATGTATTATTTTTTATAAATATTAAGTAAAAATTAAAAATTTTAAACATAATTTATAATTACATCAAATAAAAAATTGTCAAAAGAAATATGCTGTCACACCAACTATAGATTAGTACACAAACACAAATTTAGTCAAATTTTAAAGGCAGTAGCCTACTACAAGTATCTAAATGTTGATATGTAAATTTAAAGAGTTTTGATTTGCATACATAGCTTGGTTTACAAAAATTGTTACATAACTTAGTTTAGGGATGACTGTTGTATCCATGGTTAAGAAAACACTCCAGATGAAACTGTTGTTGACTTGTCAACATTCGTTTAAGTCACTTATGAAGGATTATATCCTATATAATGGCATAAGGTAAGCCTATTTCGATTACACATTCTGCTCTCCAATTAAGAATAACAACATTTAAAAATTTACTGTAACTTGTCATATTTTGCTTGCAGAATAGTTTGAGCATAACCTTTCTTTAAGGCCAGTCCAACAAGTGAGCCTAGTTAAATCAAGCATTAGAGTAATTCAATAAGAAGTCATTAAATGATATCTGTAATATTTTGTAATCAAAACAAATTTTTTTATGAACTAATGTATTTGTTTGTATGTTACTATTAGCTATATTTTCTCAAAAGGTTTTGTAAGATACTTATATTATTCCAGAGTGTCATTCCTAAAAGAAATTGCCCATGGGTCAGCTGGTAGATCTTTGTCACCACAACGCTCCATTAACTTAGGTAAATATGCCTAGTAGTTATAAATGTAGGTCAGCCACATTATGTTCATACTTACGTGTTAAAAAATACCACAGACATATCGATTTTAGTAAAAAATAAGTGATAGTGTCAAAAACAAACACTCAATAATATTGAAATTACATACAACGCGCGTTTATAAGTTCAGTCAAAGAACCAATGAAACATATCAGTTCTGTATTAGTCTCTGCCAATCAGTCAAGTACTTAGATAAAAGAAGGTAACAAATGGGGCATTGTATCCATGGAACTGGTAAACAATTTTTTAACTTCTGCGCATGTAGATGACGTTGATTCTTCTAACAACCTGTGTAATGGCAATATTTTAAAGAATGAAATTTTAGATAGACGTACCTCTGGGGTCGAGTGAGTTTAGTAAAGTAACTCAATTTTTCTCCATTCTTTCACCATTCTTCCTCCTTTAATTGCTTCCATTCTTCTCCTCTCACTTGAACACTTTCCGTTATCTGCTCTTACCATCTCTTCCTTGACCTTTGTCCTAAATACTTCATTTAAATCATTTTCTGTAGCATACTCTCCTTCTCCATCCTTATTATATGTCCATACAACCTCATTCTTGCATATTTTACTATCTCATATACTCACTGTACTCCCGGTATTTCCCAAATATGATCATTATTAATTTTGTTTATCCGTGTGACAGCTAACATGACCTTACAAAGTTTATTCCCATAGCCCCAACTTTCTGAGTCTTTCTTACATTCACTGTCCATGTTTCTGCTGAATATGTGACAATGGGTACAAAGTACGGACCTGTATAACACTTCCTTACACGTTCAATCAAGGATCTTTTATTCTCCATAGCAGGTCTATTACATACCTATAGAAAAAACTTCCTGGTGTCCTCTTCTCATTAGATCCTATCTACTTCCACCTTTCGCCTCAATCCCACTCCCAAGATATTTTACGTTCTGTATTTTTCTTAGTTCTACTTCATCCAACTTTATAGCTTTACTGGGAAATATCTTCTTCCTTGTCATTACCACCACTTCACAATTCACCTTGCTAAATTTCATTATGCACTTTTCCTTTCCTCGTTACATTCCTGTAGCTGTTCCTATACATAATCTTCCTTCACCCTACTCATACCATCAAATCATCAACAAACATGATGGCTTTCATTCTTTTCTCCCAGAATTTTGATGCCACTTTTTCATTAGGTACTATTTCCATTACCATTACAAATAGTAATGGGGAAAGAGCATCCCACTGCTTCACTCTATTTTTAAAAAAATTTAGAACCCCTCCGTCCTCCCAATCTCCATCTAAACACAACTCCTGCTATCTCCATAAGGCCCCCAACAGGAAAAGTAAGGCCCCCAACAATTATCTCGACACTAAGGAAGCCGAGCGGAGGATTTACATCAAACTGGGAAGAATCAGCGAGGCTGCTGATAGACACCCTACTTCCAGACGAAGAAGACGATGAAGGACAAGTGATAGCTAGACAGGATATGACGAGTAATTACGACAATTATGAGGTGACAGATCCAGTAATCCAGGATGAGGTAGTAAGACTTGTGGCTGAAATGAAAAAGAAGAAGACATCTGAACCAGCTGGGATCAGGGTGGAGGTCCTTCAACAGATCAGCGAGCAGGTAGCACCCTTCTTAGTTAGATTGTTGAATGAGTGCGTGACTCAGGGCCACCTACCAAATATATGGAAGCAAAGTGAGGTAGTTATCTTGAGTAAGGGAGAGGATAAGGATCCTCAACTCCTGAAATCGTACAGACCGATATGTCTCTTAGATGTATGCGAAAATTGCAAGAAAAGATCCTGTACAATAGATTGCAAAAATATAGAGTGGCTGTGGGGATGCGTCAACCACAGTAGAGTTTCAGAAGCGGCAGGTCTATGGATGACGCTATCTGTGTGGCCATGAGTCTTGTAGATAGGGCTAGAGATAAATACATAATGGGAATATTAGTGGACATTTCGGGAGCGTTTGACAACTTGTGGTGGCTGGCGCTATTTGGGAGGCTGAGAGAAATTAGATGTCCGGGAACATCTATAGGAGTCTTATGGACAAATGTAGGGGAAGATACGTGAACCTGAGATGTCCAAGAATGACAGTAAGAAAATAATTTACGAATGGATGTCCCCAGGGGGTCGGTCTGTGGGCCGATCTTTTGGGACGTATCACTCGAACCTGGTTTAGTGGAGATTGAGTCACTTCCTGAAACGGTGGGGGTGGTTGCCTTTGCACCGATATACTGATAATAGTTGAAGCAACATCTAGAAGAGAATTAGAAGCCAAGAGTGACGCAATTCTCACTGGGCTGAACTCTTGGCGTAAGCCTGAGTTTAGCTCTTGCAAAGACAACTTACATGCTATTCAGGGGAGTACTCAAGTGAAACCCGAAGGTTAAGATTGACGGACAGGCAATAAGATGAAGCAAGGATACCAGATACCTGGGTGTAATGCTGGATGAGAAGCGCGACTTCATGACGCACGTGGAGATTGCATGTGGAAAAGATTTGAGAGCTATGAATAAGATCATCAGCATAGGGCAGGGCAGATTTAAACTGTCTATGAGACTGATCAAATTGTATCACCAGGTTATATTGGTCTCCATTGTGGGTTATGGAGCTGGCACGTGAGCTCATCGACTCAGACAGGTAAGAATCAGAAGCCTTCAGAGAAGTGAACTTTTGAAGCTATCTGGAGCGTACAAGACTGTTGCCACAGACGCTTTGTGTGTAGACTTGGGTATCTGGCCCATGGACTTAGAGGTGAGGGGGAGAGTGGCATTGTATTGGATAAGGAAGGGGGATATGGAGAAAGTGGATAATCTCACGAGAGCAGGGATAACAACGGGACTTCAGATTAGGAAATAGCTAGAAGAGGAGTGGCAAGACGAGTGGAAGCGTATCCAAACAGGTAGAAGACCGCATAAGATATTTCCAAGCGTTGCTGAACGAATGGGAATGGTGTACCGGCAGCCTTCTCCAGGTTTGGTACATTTTATTACTGGGTATGGTCCATATAAGACCGCTCTCTTCGCTAGACGACTGATGGATACAGGACTTTGCGATTGTGGTAAGGAGGCGATCCCGGAACACGTCATGCTGGAGTGCATTGAGATGTTTGAAAATATAATAAACCTATAGATAGCGTTGCAAGCGAGCATTGTTTATCATATACTGTGTGACGTAGACCGATGGAGTCTCCTGGATACAATCGTGGATAATATGTCCAAATACGAAAGAGATAAGTACTTAACTGCAATGAAAAATAGAGGACAAAATAGACTGGTCAACTTACGACAAGGGTACAGGACGGAGAGTGACAGTGGCATGACAGTAGACAGTGACGTTTCAACAGACATGGATTACACATAACAGTACGACTTGAATAAGTCAATAGGTGTGACAAAGACAAACTGGATTATCGGCTGGCTGGGTAGAATGTGGTGAGGATTTCCAGGCAAACCCAAGCTTAGCTGAGGGAAGGAGTGCTCTATTGATTCCAGTAGTGTGAGCTTCTGATGAACTGGAGTGCGCCTTGATACCAGCTAGGGAGTACAAGATAACCACATCTTCAAACTGGAGAATCAACCCCTCACTCATAGGGTCCAGCCCTCTTGGTGACAAGTGTGTGATGCTGGGCTGAAGCTGTCGAGCATCTGGTCCGTCCACCGATCCATCGGATGGCTGCTCTCAGTTCAGAAAATGGATCGACGATATAAACTGAAAGACCCTGCAGCCAATTTTAAGAAGGACTTGTATTTAGGTTAAGTTAGTATTAAGTATTTTTATAAATCTTTAGGTTAAGTTAGTTATAAGTCTATAGGTGGTGATATTGTGAGTAGTTAGTGGAACGAAATATCTGGTAGGGCGCCTTCCCAGGTGGCGGGGAGGCGGGTGCCCACCCCCGTTGGGGCTCTCACCGATCTGGGAACTATTAGATCCAGAGTGCGGTGGGACAATCAGTGATGCAGAGTACTGGGGGTGTAATATACACGGGGTGGACTAACTAGTAGTTTAGGTATAGGAAAGAAGGACAAACAGGACTTTTAGTTTTAAGTGTTTATTCTAAATTAATTTTTGTATTTTAAAAAAAGAACGTAGCTAAAAGAGGTAATGTTAATTATTCAAGATGTAGATTTAGGTCCCGAGCTACATGCTAGGAATAGGGATAAATAGTGTAAATAAAAAAATAAAATATATCCTCATACTGTACATGCTTTTCAATCACATTATAACTCCTCTTTCCAACAACACTTCCTTCATTACTTTCCAAACTTTATTTCCATCCGTACCAGTGGCGGCTCATGTATAAGCACTGTGGAACTGCAGCCCCCCCCTCCCCCCTATTTCGACTTAATATTATCGATAACATTTAATATAATGAGCCATTTTTCTTTAATTTTTTCTTTATTTTTATAGTACAATATATATTCCTTAATCTTAATGTAAGTACTTCAGTAGTCATCCCCCAGTTTATGAAAAATATACAAAAATCTTTGTATGGAACTGTGCAACTCACAGTGCCAGTGGCGTGGTGTTTGACTGTTGTGCATATGCGCACATAGGAGGCCGTGGGGAGGAAGGCGGGACTACCGGGGAGAGAGAGCACTGTTGCTCTCGCAGTGCTTGCTCTGGCGTGATGGTGGAAGGTAGGTGTTTTTACTAAGCGTGGGTTGTGCTTAAAAACCGTGTACCACATTCTTGAATGTGATAAAGTGTAGAAAAGTGTAGAATTATACTATTATTCTTCCAGCTATCCTATTTGATTCATTTTTTCGGTCCTTTTATTTAACATACATGCGCTTGCAGTAATTTTAATGGAGAAAAATTTCCTCAATTGTCATCCATAGTTTAAGGAGAAAATTATTGAACTTTTTGCGCAAATTAAAACAAGAATAATGCATTTCATTTTTAAATGAATAGATCAAGCTTGAACTGTAACAATTTAAGTTAAAGTAAGTAAAATATGTTTGGTTTTTTGTTAAGATTTTATCAAGCTCCTGAATATGTGTTATTTTTATACATGTTTTTTTTACCTTTTCCACAATTTTAAAACAAAGGCTAAAAATTTTCTGAAGCAGCACCCTCACTAATTTTAGCTACGAGCAGCCACTGATACGTACTATCATAATGCATTCTCAACATCCATAAATATCATTACGAAGTCTTTCCCATATTCATACCTTCTTTATATCAGCTGTCGTATGGAAAAGATTAAGTCGACTATAGACTTTTGTTCCCCAAATTTGGGCTGTTCCTATCTCCATCTTCATTTCGTTTTATTTCTTAATGTCCGTTCCAGTATTTTCTCATATATCTTTGTACATTGGCACATCAGCGTTATCCCCTTATAATGTGCACAACTCTTGCTGTCTCATTTCTTGAAAATAGGTATTATAACTCTCTTATAACTCTCGCTGTTTGCCACTTTCATTTTATTTCTTGCACATAAATCCAACAGCTTCTTCGTTTCTTGTAACCCATCTATCTTTCTCTAACACCTCCTCAAAATCTACCCTCTCTTTTCCTACTTTTGCGTTAAGATCTGTTAAACTACCTGCCACTCGTTTCACATATGTATTTCTAGATTTTCCTCAAACTTGTCGCTTTCTTCTGCTAGGACTATCACTCGTGGGGCATAAACTTGTATGACCTCCACCTTTTTTCCTCTACCAGTTATTGCCATCTTTATTATACTGTTATTCAGTTTTACCCCCTTCGCCTGCAGTACTTTTTACAATACAAAGTCTGCGCAGTTTGTCCTCCCGTCATAGTTTCCCATCCAATGCAAAATGTAGCCTTTCCTTAATTCTCACATGCCCCTCCCTCTTCACTTGGTCTTGCTCAGGCCAAGGACATCCACTATACTCTCATCCATCATGTCCACAATCTCCTCTATTCTTCCAATCAGTGTTCCAATGTTCGGTGTCCATATTCGTAGATTATGGTTGTCAATAATGTTTACAATTTTATTTTTGCTTCATTTAGTTGAGTTCTTTGGTTTGTTTCTACCACCAGTTTACTGAGTCTGTTGTAACTTACACCTGACTAGAGGAGCTGTCGCTTATAGGTCCTCACTCCTCAGGTAGACCTTCTTTTGGTGGTAGCCTAACCTAACTGAATTTACAAGTGCTAATGATGAATTAGTTAATTCTCACCAAACCTTACACTCCCAGCCCACAAAGCTGGAAGCCAACTGGCCAGACCCTGTTGGTTTTGACCCTGACCAGTCTCCTGTCTCTGGTCTGCATATGAGCTGGCTTCCATTTGGGTTCAACCCAACCTCAGCCAGATCACCCAGGTACCTATGTAAAAGAATCAAAATACTTCACCTCTGTACTATTAAGATCAAAGGGACAAATGGTGCGTTCAATACATTAAAATAACGTGTTTCAATCTCAGTGAATAGTAAGGTCAGCTCAATTCCGACGAAACTCATTAATCATGTGTAAAATTATCACCTGGAAATCGACTTATAGGCTTGCTATAATTTATTTTAGGACCGTTATAATTTTAAAACACGTAAATACTAATAATTGATCACTTAGTTTTAAATTAGGTATTTGCCACATGCATACCCTTAGGCCCTTCTTGTCAGGAGGGTAACTGAGGGAAGGTAAAGTCGCGACCGGGATAAGCAAAACTGGTTTTTGAGGGTATATTAAAAAAAGTACATGCAGAGAGAATATAATAAAAATTATAAAAATGTAATGATAGACATGTCTGATTATACGTTAGAAGAGAGACCATGGTGCCAGCATCCTGCATCAGTTTGAGTAGTGTTGGGGTTGATGCCATGAAGGTCTGCTTGTCTCCACTATTCCTCACCCATGACGATGCATGGTAACCTCCGTACACAGCTCTTACGTGTTATTAAAAGTACTACTACAGCCGGGAACGTGGTGTGGGAAACAGTTATAACAGCCGCCCACCGGTTTCTTTCACACCGAATATTTGGTTTCTGTTGGGCTTTATTGTGTTAGGTAATTTATATATTTTTTTCGTTTGAAGGTGAGCTTAGTTCGTGATCGCATTTTAAAAAAATGCTCATATAACCACGGTGTTATCTGTTGTCAGAAATATAATTTAGTCACGTAAAATTGGAGAGAGTAGTTGTTAGTAATTGGGGAAAGTCAGACCCACGTGTGAGTGTGTGTACAACGATAAATCACCTGGTGAGTTAGCGAAAAATTAATACCTATGGGAAAAAAAGGCTTCATCAGGAGCCCAGGATGGCCACAAAGTGAATTACCAGGACTTCCTGGTACTAGCAGATATCCCAAGCCTACCTAGATGAAACGCCACGTAACTCCGATTTTTACCCACAATCGAGCTCAGGGGAAGACCCAGGATTTTTATGAGGGGAGGCGCAGCCAGGATTTTCGTGTGTGGGAGCGCGGCCAGGAGTTTCAAGATGGAGGGGTGGGGGGTTCTTACGAGACATGGCAGGAGGAAGTTCCCCTCTCGGTAAATTATGACGGAAAAAACCTTCAACATTTGAGAGTAAGTTTGAGACTTATTAAGATTTTTTTAAAATAATGCAAGTGTATTGTTTATTTAAATTATTTGGTCATTTTTGTTAATCAAATTAAGTTTGAAAAGTGTAAATCAGTTACTGGCAGTGATTGATACGCGAAGCAATAGGTCTAGTGAGATATTACGTGACAATCCAACTAATAGTGACAATAGGATAGATTATTTTTTAGCATTTATTGTTAATACTCATTTTAAAAAGCCTTCCATTCCCCCTTCTGGATTTGCCTTTGACCCCAAACTCTCAGTGAGCTGGAACTATTTTGATTAAAAGCGTAAATGTTTAACCGTTCTACCATAGTCTCCAATATACACACGAGAAAATATATTTAATATTAATTTTTTAATAACCTACCATGTCCCAGTGTTCCCCTTATACTCAAAGTAACACAATATTATACCCTCGTTGTGTTTCACAGTTTCAGTATGCTGGGCTTCAGAACTATACTACAACTTTACCTGCCTAGTTGTTGTGACAATGACTTACATATTTTAATTATTTTATAACTTATACTTATGACAGTGAGATATTTTATGGGACAGAAACTTTAGTGGTAGTAGCCCTTTGTGTGCGGATAGGTATAAAAGTGTACCCCACATATCAAGTGACCACGCTTCGACAAGAGTAGAATGGCTTTGGTGACAACAACAGCAAGTAGGTCTTATCCCCCCCCCCTGTCCCCCTGAAAGGAAATTTGCCTACTGCAAGTGAACCTTTCCGAGGACAAAATGAAGGTAGTTTAAAATAAATTAGAGAACAATGACGTAGAATTTTGGGTGCCAACAATAAACCTTTATTAATTGCGGGAGGGACATTAAGAGGAAGATAAAAAATAGACTTTGAATAGTAAGAGCTCATGATCAAAACTAACATCAACAACATTAAATCTGTCCTCTGCCATTAAGACAGTCCATAAGTGAAACAACATCCGAACTTTCTTGGTCTAGACACAATACTGTCCTATTTAATCACCAGTATGGGTCTATAACCCTCTATAGTCTTGTCCTCGGAATAACCAAAAGCAATTAGGTCTTTTTAGTTAGGAATAATTATTATTTTAACAAGTGCTGTAACAAGCATACTTGACACTGAACGACGGTAGTTAAATACATTGTGTTTGTTATTTAAAATTTGATGTTATTTTTTGGAACTAAATGTTGTTGCAGCTGAATATTGACTGTATACTTCTGAAATATTTACATTACTAAACGAGCAGGATAGACAAACCATCAGCAAATATCTTGAGGCTGTTACAATACATTAATATTTCACAGAATTGAAGTGATATCTAACGAAACTTCAAAAATTACACAATTTATCATTCACGCCGCTAGTCATGCTCAACGTAGCCTGTGAGGTTTGATTACTTCAACAATTTCTGGTGAGTAGTACAGGATATATAGCATACAGTGGCGCAGTGGTTGCGTGGTGGTGGTGGTGGCGGCGGCGGCGGTGGTGGGGGATTGTACGGGGTAAATTTATCCCCCTAAAAATGGAGGGGGGTAAAAAGTATCAATTTTACCCAACTTCTAGATAATGTAAAGATCTTGTTGAGGTAAGATATAAAGTTAAGACTAAGATAACATAGTAAAAATAAAATGTGCTTGAAGCACACACTGTTTAAAAACTCCAATACTGATACCAGTTACATCAGCTACTTCAGAAAGAAGTTTTTCAATACTTGTACGAAAAAAAACTATCTTCGCTCCATGATGAGTCAACGTTCACTAAATCACCTGTGTCTGTTGAATGCATACCCTGAGAAGCTCAACAAACTTGAAAATTGCAAAAATAGATAGTGGTATTATAGCAAGTAACGAATATAGGGCAAAGGTGTATGAAAACCTACATTTATTTTAAGTATTTCATAATTTTTAGTTATGCCACATAAGATATAATTTTTCTTAATTTGTTTTGTATGTATTAATCGCTTGGAATGACTAAAATAAATTAGAAAAGTACACCATGGGACTGTTAAATACAGGTATCCCTCGTTATACGCGATATCACTTTACGCGTTCTCTCTATAACGCGATTAAGAAATAGTAGAAATTATGCAAGGTCGGCTGTAATTTAGCAGTTACCCTGTGCGGTGTTGACGTGACCTTGTTCGCGCACATTCCAGTTAGGGTAGAGATCTTTACTGTACAGTTTGGGGTTAAGGGGGTGGTATTGACAACATTGGAGATACATGGGTAGAAGTTAAACAGTCCTGTATTAAAAGAGTTTGGAAAAATTTGGTCTTAAGTTTATGATTCTCAAATTTTGATACTGAACATGAACTTTCCAATTCAAGACATGACATCGTTGACAAAGCAAGATGTTGGATTTGAGAACGTAGACAAGGCAAATGTGGATGAATTGCTCCAATCCCACTTAAGATAACTCACTAATGAAGATCTTCTAGAAAGGGAGAACGGCCTAAAGGATTAAGAGAAAGAGCACTATGTTGTTGAGCTTATCAAACAACTTTAATAAAAAAAATTGCTGAATTTTTAAAGCATATTGACAGTGCAATTAAAATCATTGAAGAGAATGATACTAACATGGATATAAGTTCCAAAGTTGCTAGAAAGATGGAGTTATTTGGATTGCAACAAAGCACTCTGTAATGATATCGATTTTTCCTGTCTTTTTAATATTCGCGATCATATTTTAAAATAAATATATTAATATTTCTTCTTTTCAGTTAATATAATATAAACTCATCTTTTATATACTACGGCCATGTTTCTTTTTCTTTTATT